>CM038358.1:33275479-33535479 GCA_021464625.1 Proterorhinus semilunaris | reverse complement strand
GCGCTTCTGTAAGTCTCCCCCAGAGGAACCTGAAGCTACTAACGTAGTTTACCATCACCGAGTGTGGAGTGAATGTAAAATGCTCTCATGTAAAGCTTTGTGACCATGTCTGTGAAAGGCGCTATAGAAATAAAGATCTTCTTCTTCTGTAATGTTTAATTCGTTACACCATGCTATTAGCTTATAGGCGACTGATATGTTTGTGTGGGCAGTTAGTCGTTAATTGAACGTGTGTAGACTTGTGGAAATAGGCTTGATATTCTCATTTAACATTATTCTATCACTTCAGTTATTTCCCTGATAGTTTATGACCACAAATCTACAGAATACATTTCTAGAATGTTGAACAAATTATGCACTGTGTTTAGGTTAACGTTATCTTTAAGCTAACATCTCAGTTATCTGTATTATTCCTGAGTTAGCTGATTGTTTAGTTTGAATGTTTAGTGTAAATGATTTGAGCCCCCTCATTGGCCCCTCCGTGCCTGCCCCAGGCCCTGCTCTCAGCGCCGCGTTCCTGGCTGACGGATCGCGGCGCAGTCGCAGAGCGTCCTATGTTTCTCTATTAAATGTCCGCCATGTTGCGCATGGCGCACTGAAGCGGCGCGCCGCGTCGCGTCACAAAAACACAGTCCGACAGAGAAGCGACGACACCGGCCTTCTGCTGCGAGGCGACGCCCTAAACACTACCACAACCGAACAGTCACTGACCTACACAGACACATCCATGAAAGCTCCACTCTGCTCCGCTCTGGACACCGGGAGAACGGAGATTTTTATATCGCATCTGGAATTGTGAAAAATGAGTAAATTGTCGTTTCGGGCGCGGGCGCTGGACGCGTCCAAGCCACTACCCGTCTTCCGCTGCGAGGATCTACCGGATCTGCACGAATATGCATCTATCAACCGGGCCGTGCCGCAGATGCCCACGGGGATGGAGAAGGAAGAGGAATCGGTAGGATTTTCACTGTTCACGCGCTGCCTTCGGTAGATATTTTATTTCTGCATGACAGAAGCGTCCCTCTTTTTTTCTGCGCCAGCTTTCACAAAATGGCGGACGGTTTTCTGGGACGTTACACGACAGATCTGTCCGTTAAACGGCTCCGGGAGAGCCGCGGGTCCCGGTGGCCCCACGGCGGGCCACGGCGCGCCTGTTTGGGGTGAAACATCTGGGTTTGAGTCGTGTATTTGCGGCTGAAGCGGCTCCGCGAGTACAAAGGGGTCATGTGACCGAGGCCACGCCGACATTTTGTTTGTTCTGTGTAAGGACGGTGCAGTTCCAGTAGCGGCGGCAGGGGGCGCAGTGCGCGGTAGTATCGTTAGCTTGTGTTGCTAATGTCAACAACACGTTTCCCCCACACGTTTTAAACACAGTCACCTCAAAAACACTTGCGTTATTCTCACATTTACCGTGTAAAGCACCGGCCATTCAGCCGGTGGCAGTTCATGTCCGTTCGTGGGTGACGGTTAACGTTCTGTCATGTTAGCATCGTTAGCATCACAACAAACCCCGCTCCGGTTTAATTCAATGACCAATGGCTTCATGTTGATCGTACTTCTACTGTAACATACTAATAAACCCAGTAATAACTTATTGTCACACTGACGCCTCCATACTGTGCCATTAAGACCCGGGGTGTTGGTTTTAATGTTCCCGGGAGAGAACGTTAGCTTTAGCTCTGCGTAGCATCCGTGCCGATGTCATTAATGTCAACACGTTTTGACCACAGTCGGATCAAACCACCCACGTTATTCTCACATTCACACTATAAAGCACCGGCTGATTATGGCAGTTGGTTTGTGTGTGACGGTTAATGTTAGCGTTCTGTCATGTTAGCATCGTTAGCATCACAACAAACCCCGCTCCGGTTTTACTAACGGCTGCTTGTTGGAGCGTACTTTTAATGCAGCATATTAATGAACCCTGTAATAACTTATCGTCCCGCTGACACCTCCACACGTGCCATTAAGACCCGGGGTGTTCGTTTTAATGTTCCCGGGGGAGAACGTTAGCTTTTGCTCTGCGTAGCATTAATGCCGCTGTCACTAATGTCAACAACATAGTTCTACCTTATTGTCAGCCTAAAACAATATACTACAGCCGATATGTAGAGCGTGAGACCCGTGGACTGACTCGTGTGTCTGTCTCTGGCTGTTTTATTTAGTTATTTTTCTGCCATATTAGCATTGTTAGCATCGTTAGCATCACAACCGCAGCTGTGTTTGTATTGAGGCCTGGCGGTTCGTTATTGGTCTGATATTTTCTGATTGATGTTGATAATTATCCTGTTTGCTTGTTGTCCCACCGACACGTGTGTAGCTGGGCCCACGGAGGGTTAGCTGGTGTTTTTGTTATGGTGTTTTGATCTGTTCCCACACGCATGGGTCTCTCAGCTACTGCAGTGTGTTTATCAGAGTTGTTTACTTGCTGCTGCTGCTGCTACTTTTATGTTTCTGATTCATGTGCATTTTTTGTTGGCAGTGCACATTTAGAATACTCTTTCAGAAGAAATGCTATTGCAGAGAAGACCGAAATATGAAATGCTAATAGCCAGCAGCTTTTAGACCCAAAAAGTCCTATTGGATTTTCACATCACTGCAATTATCATAGTCAAATTTTAGTTCTATAATGGATCTTCAGAACAGTGTTTTTCAGATTTACAAAAAGGTGAAACTGAGCAGTATTTTTGTCACCGCAGTGTGCAACAAAACAGATCTTGTTTTATTGTCTTCAACCAAATGTTTGAGAGATGGAAGTAGAATCTAAGTTAGTGCAATTTATTTTGCACCTGCTTCACTTTGTCACAGGCATGAAACGTGCATATAATTAATTTGCTTGAACAACTCTGGTGTGCAGGAGGGATTGGGACGGCTAGAAATGAGTTGGAGCCAAAAGTAAACATTTTTAATAAATCAGTTTCGTAGATCACTATGTAAACATTTTGGCAGGATCCTCTTGGAGCATACATTTCTGACTCAAAAGGTACGTGAGATAGAAAAAAAGGTTGGGAATCACTGCTTAAGGACAGCGTTTCCCAAATTCAGCCATAATCATATACATTGATAAGAAAAGATCAAAACAGCTGGGGAAAAGTTTAGCTCTGACCTTCTAGTATTTCCCCAACACTGCTAATCATTTTATTTTGCCTCTTAGTTAATGGATTAGTATTTTGATATGATTAATATCATGATGTTGTGGTCCGCTGTACGTTGCCATGTTTCAGCTACGAATGCATTAATATACTGTACCTAGAAAATACTTAGTTTATTGAGGACCAAATTAGATTTACGGGTTTTACTATAGACGGAACTACAATCGGTAAATTACTAACTGCTAATATGAACATTGTGAATAAATCTTGTCTGTGTCTCAGGACAATTATCCGAAAAGAATTATGAGCACTTGTATTTTACTTGGAACTGGAAATCTCATTGTACTTCAACGCTGCAAACCTATAATGCTCCGATAAACGACCAATTTATCATCATCACAATAAGTCTCCAGACTGCGGGGCATTAAAAAGCATCAACTGTATTTAAAAATAATTAAATTGGATTCAAACTGGCATTGAATCTTAATTTATTGGAAAATTATGAGATTTTTATTTTTACTGTTTAACCTCTCGATGCCGCTTTAAGCGTCTTCTCCAGTTCGGCTTTACCCAAAACCTAAAAGCAAACAAGTGGCAAAAGAGCGACAAACGTGTTGGAAAAGCAATAACACAATAAAAAAAAAAGACCAGAAACACTGAAGTGTGATGACAAAGCAACAAAAAATTACAAGAAAGCCACGAAAGGGCGACAAAAAAATTCCGCCACAACGTGACAAAGTTTTGATCGGTTGTGTAGGTCTTGGCTTTCAAATGAGGCGTTACTCTGGACTAGAGGCTGTAAACTGTCCAGTCGAAGATTTTAGATTTGGGTAAAACTGATCTGGAGGAAAAGCACTTGGTTCAGGGTAGGGCTGGGCGATATGGCCTAAAATCTATATCGTGATATGAAAAAATAAATATCACGATAACGATATATTTGACGATATAATTGACAATGGACGAATTACTTCAAAATCACAGCCTTACGCCTATTGGGGAGATTCATTCAGTGATATTTTATTCTTTTTTTTTTCCTTACGGCATAATTGTCTTCCAAATATGATCTACTCAAGCAGTTTACCTCCTTCATTTCATTTTACTTTTTCAGCACGAGTCCCCGTGTTCTACAGTCACCGTTTATGCTGCTCTGATGGAGCGTAACATGAATTATATTGTGTCCACAACGATATAAAAAATTACAAAATTACAATGATATCAAAACATTATATAACGATATGCGATACGATATGGCCCAACCAGCGGCGTCGGATGCGTTTGGAGGGTGGGGGGGACACATTTCAAAAATAGGGGGGGGTGTCAGCTCAACAGCACACCTCCTCCTCACAGCTGGATGGACATATAGGGCGGATAACACAACACCTGTGGAGCCGCTGTTCTCCTGTCCAGCCCTGGCTTCATGACGCTTTGTGAAAAAGCTCAGTGAATGAAGCTCGTGTTTGTCCACATTTAGCTTCAGCCACACCCGTTAACTCCTGCCATCGCAAACAAAAATAAAAAAACATCTCAACGCTTGTATGTTCACATTTCCCACAAACACTGATACAATTGAGTCAAGGGCTAAAGGAAGCAAACATTTATCCATCAATTGAATAATTCAGATGTTATTTCGTGAAGTTAGAGTCCAGACAGCGAGGTTTAACGGCGTATTGACCGGTTGAACACTCGCGCTAGCCCGGGGCAGTTTCCCCAAACTCGCGCTAAACTGAAGCTTCATCACCCGCTTTGTAAACGCATCAAAACTGATGTTCCTCACCTTAAAGTTACTGGTCAGGCCCTTTGTACCGATGAAGACACGCTGTCCACCTGCCGAGGACGCGAAAAGTCCGGCTCCTCCACGTTAAAAACTCCGAAAACACGATGCACGTGTGTCCTTATGCTTCGGTTTGGTCAAATCTGTCCAACGATAATCCTCCAGTATTTTCACTTTAGCCGTTTTTCAGAGGTTTACAGAGACATGTTTACATTTCAGCCGCTCTGAGGTGATGGTGATAAACACAGCTACGCAAAGCGGAGCGTATGCGCCGCGGAGCGCCGCGATACTGGCGCGGATAATGGGATAATGCCAATAAATATTTTTTTAAATGTATGGAAAATAAGGCGCGGGTCATATTTCATTGTTTGGCCTCGGGGAGCCTATTGAAAGGGTCCAGTCTAAACTAGTAAATATAAAGTCAATGAAAATTCACGTTGTGAAAGTGGGGGGGACCAATCAACCACTTTTCAAAAGTGGGGGGGACACGTCCCCCTCACAATGAATGGTTCCGACGCCCATGGGCCCAACCCTAGTTCAGGGTTTAAGATGAAGGTACAGGGGTTCCAAACTGTTCAGGCCAAAATCACTCAACCCACAACTCAGGACCAACTTCTGCAAAACATTTAAACTGGTTTAATGCCGTGAGTTGGGAGAGTGTTTTGATATTTGGCTTGGCATTGACAGTGTTACAGGTTGACACACAGTGGCAGCGCGGCTCAGCTGCAGCAGCTCAGGACTAACACCTGAACACTATTTCGTTGTACACTTGTACAATGACAATAAAGCACTTACTTACTTACGGCATTAAAAAGCATTGAATTGGACTTCCTGCTGCCTGAATAAAGCCTGTCCATGTCTCCCACAATCTGAAGCAAATGTGTGTGTTTTCTGTCTGTCTGGTCTGCTCTCCCCGGCTCGCTCTGTCTCGCTGGTGTGTTTACGTCTGGTGCTGAAGTGAAAGCAGCTTCCTCAGCACATTCCTCTGCGGTGGCAGAGACTAAACAGCAGCACGTGTCTCTGTTTACATGTGACGTGTGGAAACTCCAGCCCTGAGGTTCTGGTCCCTCTGAGTAAATCTCAGTATCGTCTCGTGCTTTTAGGAAAGTTGCACAAAGTGAATGTATTTTAATAATCATCACAAAGCTCTAGTTTTTAAACTTTATCGATTTCTTCAATCGATTTTATATTTGTGTCCAGCTGCTGCAGGAAAGACTTCATTCTTTAGTTTACAGCAGTAGACCCTCTCCCTCCTCCCTCTCGTCTGAGGCGGCAGTAGACCCTCTCGTCTGAGACGGCAGTAGACCCTCCTCTCCCTCTCGTCTGAGGCGGCAGTAGACCCTCTCGTCGGACACGGCAGTAGACCCTCCCCTCCCTCTCTGTGTTGTTATGGATGTTGACATTTCCTTCTATTCCTGGAGCTGTGACGAGGCGTGGGAACCAGGGCACAGAGTTTACACTCTGCCTCAAATAAAATAAACTGCTGCGAGCCTCAGAACCGGAAGCTTCAAGTTTAAAGTTGATAAAACAAACTAAAATATCCCACTGGAGCATTAGAGGAATATGTCAAACGCTGATCCATTTGGACTTTAGCGTGAGTGAAGTTCTGAGATAAATCTGAGGCTGAACGATGACCTAACCATAAAAGTGCAGAAGTGTTGCTTAAACAGAGTCTGAAACGCTCCCTTTAATGTCCTGTTAGTCGCTCAGTTCTTCTCTAAACCAGGACTTGAACCAGACTTGGTTCATGATAAAGACACTAAGATGTTTGTCATCTTGAGCAGGGGTTCCCAAAGTGGGGGTCGAGATGTAGGCCTGCCGCGATAATGACTATATCGAGTTATCGCTCGATAAGTAAAATGAAGGACGATAACATTTTTAGTCTCGATAAATTCACGTGCTGCGTGTGCTTAAAATAAATACAGAAACATGAACGCTATCACAACGCTGCGTGAGCGGAGCTTCATCCATTCCATCTCCCTGTGCTTAAAGACACTGAGCACATCAGCCGTGTCCCGCATGTGTCCAGAGCAGCGCTGCTTTTGGAGAGAGGCGGGCTGTAAACAAAGTGCCGCTACTACGGAGCTGCTGAACCCGACACTTTCTGTGAACTTTATCGCGGAGCAAGAGGGACTCGTGAGAAAACATTTGGAATTCCAGCCAAAAGAACTCATCACGGAGAGAATAACAACATTAATGCGACTACAGGTTTGTCCAACGTGAGAACGAAACAAAACCACCGCCCAGTCAGTGCATCAAAGCTAAATCAGAGCTACTGTTAGCGAGAGGAACCCGAGCGCTTTAGCCACTGTCCAAATACAAGCGCATAGTCCTGAGAACATTACTCAGGGCTTAGGACTAACATGTTACAGAGAAATGCTGCAGCCGTTTGACAAACAGTCCACAAGTTTCCCAAAAAAGCTGCTTCACTCCGACGGCCGTACAGGAGGTTATATTTTAAAAGAAAAGGAAAAAGAACTCAACATATGGCTACTCTACTTTAGCAGTAATACAGTATTATCTGAATCCATCCATTTAATATATTGTTTTTGTGAGGAAATATTTAACCAGAATAATGCAGATGAAATATCAATTGTTATCCCAATTATTATTGGGATATTTTTAAAGATGATTCTGTATATTGACTATTTGCTGTAAATGTTGTGACAGGCCTAGTTCAAACACAGAGCCTGGTGAGAGTGTAAGTTATGTTAAAGCTTGAGAAGCACAGATGGAAACAGTGTCCTAGAACATGTCGACCTTTCTAGTTTACACTTTGTTTGGTATAAGGTGTTAATATTGAATGTCAGAAGTTCAATACATTTCAATTAAATAGTTGCTTACAGTTTTCTTTTTATTGCCTACAGTATTTGCATTATACTCAATATTATCGTTTATCGCGATATTTTCTGAGACGATATATCGTCCTCAAAAAAACACTTATCGTGGCCGGCCTATCGAGATGTTTTCATGAGGAATATTTTAGAAATGAATTTGATGTATTTTTGATTGAAATGTTTGAAATGAAGCCAAATATCAGTTTGTGCTTTAAAGCCAGAAGGTCCTGGTTCGATTCCCACCTGGACGTTGTTTGCATGTTCTCCCTGTGTCTGTGGGAACTCGAGTCTCCCCTACCACTAAAACATGTACAATAGGCAATAAGATGAGTGACCGTGTGTTTGACACGCTCATGAACATGCACTGTCCCGACCAATTAAACCAACATGTTGATGAACACACGGGACTCATGCATGTAAACGGGCCACGCTGGATCGTAGCCTCGAGGATTCAGTCGCCGAAAGTTTTAACCTCCATAAATGCACTTTTGATCGCTATGCTAATGCTAACGCTAACGTCATGTAATCACCGCTGGGACAGAACGGTCTCCTACAGGCCTGAGATGACCTTGACCCCTGTTGAAGGTGCATTGAGCAGAGGCAGGTGCCGTGCGTGTCGGACATGGGTGTTGTCGAGTTCGTCTTCTATGCACCAAACTAACACTACGGCCACCGTAACTGTAACATTGTTTCCCAGTACTTGGTTACTTTTACTTGCGTAGAATTATTTCAGAGTAACGTAACTCTTGAGTAAATATTTTCTCTTGTGGAACAGTTTATGAAATGTCGTTAAATTCTGCTCCAACACATTTGTCCTAATGATCAGATTTGTTTCATGAGTTTCCATTACGTTTAAGAAAACCCCTCGTTTGTAACACAAGACTCGGGCCACAGCAGCGCAGACGGTAGAGCAGGTCAGGGGTTCGAATCCCTGCTCCTGCAGGTGCACACGGTGGTAGTGTCCTTGGGCAAGACACTTCACCCTCTGCTCCAGTGTCTCCCCTACACCGGCAGGTTCCCGTGGGGTCTGAAAAAGTCTTCGTCTTCGTGTGCTTAAAGCGGGTGGTTTAGGACCTGCTCCTGTAACAAGTTATTTATAATAATTAATAACAAGAGTTTTCTGTTTTATAACGAGGCAATGGTCAGAGGGTCAGAGTCTGAGGCAGCGCTTGGAAACAGCTGTAGAGCGGCTAACACTGTTCTCGCAGTGTCACTTATTACTCCATCAGATCCTTTTTAACTTTCGGAGTTTGCTGTGTCTCTGTCAGAAGATCAGAAAGAAGCACCTTCAAAAGCAGGACACGACAGGTCAGTGCGAAACGAGGCGCATCAGGTCGGCTACAGCCTTAGCATCGCGCGGCGCGGCTAACTTACAGCTGTTATTACCATGATATGGGCCTATAAGAAGCTGTGTGGTTCAAGTGTCTGTGTGGGTGTTTTGCACATTGGGGTCTGAGGCTTTGAGCAGCACCTGACTGAAGGTGGTGTTTGAAGCTCTGCAGCGACAGACTCGTTCTGTGTGTCCTGAGTGGTGCCGTTCTGACAAAGATTACTTGAGTGAACAGAGAGACCTGTGAGTGTCATGAGACAAACTGGTGTTAAGAGACCGTTGAATTGAAGAGTCTGATGCACTGGATTCTTTAATTCTGTGGTGAACACTTCATAAAGTGTGAACTCTAGTCCATTCATTTGGAATAATAACTAATTTTAATTCATATAGAAAAGTTTCTACGGCCCTCATAAGTAATTAAGGGAGTGTGTAAAGTTGAACACCTCCCTCCCTAATACTTCCATAACCATTTGTTGACATTACGCAGGTTACCCGTTTTCTGCTCTAAATCGTGTAATTTATACAAATTAAATGTTTTTTGAATTTGAAACATTTGACTTAATTTTACATAAAATCCGAGTCCTCTTTAGGAGCTCACGGTCTTAAATGTTGTAATTCTCTGTCTTTAAAAGGTCTTCCCTTTCTCATTGCAAACTGCAGGAGCCCTGACTGATGGAGTGAATGGGTGAGTGGCTCCTTGATGTAAAGCGCTTTGGGCCTAATGAAGGTGAAGTGCTGTGTAAGTTGAGACCATTTACTTTAATGAACTCGCATTGAGAAATTCACTTGTTACAAAAGCAGCAGCTTGTGAGGAAGTCTCTTGGTATCGGTTGATATTCAAACCCTCAGTATCAGATCGGATAGAAAAACTGCATCGGTGCGTCTCTAGTTTTCAGTGGCTTGGTTTGTTTTAAGATGCATTAAGTCCCTGAGCATGAAGTGGATCAGAAAGAGTCTGGTGTGAAGAATGTCCGGTCTCTTATTCCTGCCCTGAAGTAAACGTGCCGTTTGTGTCGTACAGGAGCACCACCTGCAGAGGGCGATCTCTGCGCAGCAGGTTTACGGAGAAAAGAGGGACAACATGGTCATCCCCGTCCCCGAGGCCGAGAGCAACATCCCCTACTACGACTCGCTGTACCCGGGCGAGTTCAGGATGCCCAAGCAGCTCATCCACCTGCAGCGTAAGTACTGCTACTGCAAATACTACTACGACTACTGCAAATGCTACTACGACTACTGCAAATACTACTGCAAATGCTACTACGACTACTGCAAATGCTACTACGACTACTGCAAATGCTACTGCAAATGCTACTACGACTACTGCAAATGCTACTACGACTACTGCAAATGCTACTACGACTACTGCAAATGCTACTACTGCTACTGCAAATGCTACTACGACTACTGCAAATACTACTGCAAATACTACTACGACTACTGCAAATGTTACTACGACTACTGCAAATGTTACTACGACTACTGCAAATGCTACTACGACTACTGCAAATGCTACTACGACTACTGCAAATGCTACTACGACTACTGCAAATGCTACTACTGCTACTGCAAATGCTACTACGACTACTGCAAATACTACTGCAAATACTACTACGACTACTGCAAATGTTACTACGACTACTGCAAATGTTACTACGACTACTGCAAATGCTACTACGACTACTGCAAATGCTACTACGACTACTGCAAATGCTACTACGACTACTGCAAATGCTACTGCAAATGCTACTACGACTACTGCACATGCGACTGCAAATGCTGCTACTGCAAATGCTACTACGACTACTGCAAATGCTACTACGACTACTGCAAATGCTACTACGACTACTGCAAATGCTACTACGACTACTGCAAATACTACTACAAATGGCAAGGCAACTTTATTTATACCGTGCATTTCGTACACAAAGCAACTCAATATATATAGAAACATCACGACTAGGAAAATACATGACTGGTCATTGACCAGGGGGCGGAGCTGAAGAAACGTGTTGAGGCAGATGCAGAATGACGTGGTTGGGGAGGGGGTATGTGTGCGCGGAGAGCTCAGTCCTACTCAGGTTTAGCTCGTGGCTTGGCCTTGAAGGGAAGTGTTGTTAGACATTGTTATTTGCTATTTATTGTTTGCAATTTTTATATGACACACATTTAATGCATTTTACGCTTTTTGATGATGTAGGAAAAGATACTATGTTTGAGTATGTAATATACTATTATTATATCAGGGCTGGGCAATTATGGAAAAAAAAATAATCTCGATTATTTTCCCATATGGATTGATTTTTAGTTTTTTTGTTTAAAAGAAAAAACAATAAATGTAGTCTTTCCTGGACGTAAACAGATGCTGCAGCCAAACTGAAAACTGTAGCCAACTCATCAGCAAAAACAAACTCCACACGTCTAGATCACAGTACAGCCTCCCTATGTCCCCCCCTTCTGGAAACGCAAACATCTGCACAGGAGATGCACAACATTGGAATGTTTGAAGAATGTCAACGAGCGCATGTTTGTGTGCGGCGCCTCAAAAGGCCACGACATCACAAAGTGAAGCCGACAACCTAATATTTACATAAAGAAACGAGTAATTTATTAGTAAAAAAGACGAACAAATTTACAATTCACCTTTTGAAGTCCAGCTAATCCACATGGTCCAAATACCGATCGATAGTTTTCCATCGACAGGACTGGCCAATTCTTCTCGATTAAAACGCACCAAGAGATTATCGTGATCGACCTTTATTAAAATCACGATTAGATTAAAATTCGATTAATTGCCCAGCCCTACATTAGATTGATACCATCTTTATGTAATTTCTCCACGGGTTCTTCCGTTGACACTAAGGTTTTTAGCTCCTGATGTGACGTGCAGTTTTATCGATGAATAAGGGCTCAGATTCACGTTGTAGTTTGTGTACGTGGTTCTTAGGGAACTCTCTCGCCGTGGTTTTATAGTTCTCCTGTTGTTCAGTGCAGCATTCAGCCTGGTTCTGTTTTCTGGATGACCTTACAGGTGTTTCTCCGCAGCGTTCAGCCTGGTTCTGTTTTCTGGATGACCTTACATGTGTTTCTCCTTCAGCGTTCAGCCTGGTTCTGTTTTCTGAATGACCTTACACGTGTTTCTCCTTCAGCGTTCAGCCTGGTTCTGTTTTCTGAATGACCTTACACGTGTTTCTCCGCAGCGTTCAGCCTGGTTCTGTTTTCTGAATGACCTTACACGTGTTTCTCCGCAGCGTTCAGCCTGGTTCTGTTTTCTGGATGACCTTACATGTGTTTCTCCTTCAGCGTTCAGCCTGGTTCTGTTTTCTGAATGACCTTACACGTGTTTCTCCTTCAGCGTTCAGCCTGGTTCTGTTTTCTGAATGACCTTACAGGTGTTTCTCCCTCAGCGTTCAGCCTGGTTCTGTTTTCTGAATGACCTTACAGTAGGGCTGGGCGATATGGCCTAAAATCTATATCATGATATGAAAAAATAAATATCACGATAACGATATATTTGGCGATATAATTGACAATGGACGAATTACTTCAAAATCCCAGCCTTACGGCTATTGGGAAGATTCATTCAGTGATATTTTATTATTATTATTTTTTTACGGCATAATTGTCTTCCAAATAAGATCTACTCAAGCATTTTTACATCCTTCATTTCATTTTACTTTTTCAGCTTGTGTCCCCGTGTTCTACAGTCACCGTTTATGCTGCTCTGATGGAGCGTAACATAAATTATATTGTGTCCACAACGATATAAAAAATTACAACGATATCAAAACATATCACGATAACGATATGCGATACGATATGGCCCAACCCTACCTTACAGGTGTTTCTCCTTCAGTGTTCAGCCTGGTTCTGTTTTCTGAATGACCTTACTCGTGTTTCTCCTTCAGCGTTCAGCCTGGTTCTGTTTTCTGGATGACCTTACACGTGTTTCTCTTCAGCGTTCAGCCTGGTTCTGTTTTCTGGATGACCTTACTCGTGTTTCCCCTCAGCGTTCAGCCTGGTTCTGTTTTCTGAATGACCTTACTCGTGTTTCTCCTTCAGCGTTCAGCCTGGTTCTGTTTTCTGAATGACCTTACTCGTGTTTCTCCTTCAGCGTTCAGCCTGGTTCTGTTTTCTGAATGACCTTACTCGTGTTTCTCTGCAGCGTTCAGCCTGGTTCTGTTTTCTGAATGACCTTACTCGTGTTTCTCCTCAGCGTTCAGCCTGGTTCTGTTTTCTGGATGACCTTACTCGTGTTTCTCCTTCAGCGTTCAGCCTGGTTCTGTTTTCTGAATGACCTTACTCGTGTTTCTCCTTCAGCGTTCAGCCTGGTTCTGTTTTCTGAATGACCTTACTCGTGTTTCTCCTTCAGCGTTCAGCCTGGTTCTGTTTTCTGAATGACCTTACTCGTGTTTCTCCTCAGCGTTCAGCCTGGTTCTGTTTTCTGGATGACCTTACTCGTGTTTCTCCTCAGCGTTCAGCCTGGTTCTGTTTTCTGGATTACCTTACTCGTGTTTCTCCTCAGCGTTCAGCCTGGTTCTGTTTTCTGGATGACCTTACTCGTGTTTCTCTTCAGCGTTCAGCCTGGTTCTGTTTTCTGGATGACCTTACTCGTGTTTCTCTTCAGCGTTCAGCCTGGTTCTGTTTTCTGAATGACCTTACTCGTGTTTCTCCTTCAGCGTTCAGCCTGGTTCTGTTTTCTGGATGACCTTACTCGTGTTTCTCTTCAGCGTTCAGCCTGGTTCTGTTTTCTGGATGACCTTACTCGTGTTTCTCCTTCAGCGTTCAGCCTGGTTCTGTTTTCTGGATGACCTTACTCGTGTTTCTCCTCAGCGTTCAGCCTGGTTCTGTTTTCTGGATGACCTTACTCGTGTTTCTCCGCAGCGTTCAGCCTGGACACGGAGCAGCCCGACTACGACCTGGACGCGGACGACGAGGCCTTTGTGCTGAAGCTGAAGAAGAAGATGGAGATCAGTTTGCTGCAGTTCGAGGAGATGATCGACCGCCTGGAGAAGGGCAGCGGACAACAGGTAAAAACCCCACGAGAGGACGACGGGTAACAAGCTGAAAGCCTCATTTGAAAGCTAAGACCTACTAAAGTGACTTTCCTATGTCACTTGTTTTGTTTCGCGATTTAGATTTTTTCATTATGCTTTTAGATTTGGGTAAAGCCAAACTGGAGAAAATGTGCTCTGGTCAGGTTAAAAAATCCCTCTTTAAAAATCACGTTTAGTTCGAGTCTATAAGATGCGACTAAAGTGTAACAAAAACCTCAGTGAAACCCAGGCCTGACGTTTTGTCCCGAGGTCGACACATTTCTCGTCTGTACCGGCGTCTCTCGGAAAGAACAATCCCATGTTTGGATCATCACGTCATCGCGGAGCCTTCAAAACTCATGGATGTAAAACAGGTCATTATTTGAAGACTTTGTGAAGCTGCTGTCGGGAAATCTCCACCTGGCGACAAAACATCGTAAAATAAACATCGTACAGTTTAGTCATTGTTAATTCCCAGCCTTATTTATTATATAACAAGGCAGATTTATTTCACTTATGATTAGCTTATTCAAAAATGTCACAAAATATAACCACACATTTAAATCTGGGTCTGTCCATTTAGATAGTTTTTTTTAGATATCTGCACATTTGACCATTGTTCATGCAGAAAATGCCTTATTTTTTATATGAAAACACAAAATGACAAACGTGCAATACATTTTTTTCTCATACTGTATTTACATCAGTCATGTTCAGCCAAAGTTTCCTTTTGTCTCTACATTACATTATTATTTTTCCTATTCACCTGCAGCATCTCGCCTTCAGTATCGGATTTTAACTTTTAAACTGTAATAAACTTTATCCCAGCCCTTTGTCGGAAGCATCTGCAGATGTTGGCCACAGTCTGATGTCTGTGTGTCTGCAGCTGGTGAGTCTGCCCGAGGCCAAGCTGCTGCTGAAGGAGGACGACGAGCTGATCAAGGAGGTGTTCGAGTACTGGAGCAGGAAGCGGCGCAGCAGTAAAGCCCAGTCCCTCATCCCCACCGTGAAGCAGGAGAAACGGGACGGATCCTCCACCAACGACCCCTACGTGGCCTTCAGGCGCCGCACCGAGAAGATGCAGACCAGGAAGGTGCGTCACCGTCTTTATATTAACCCAACTCTTGGGGTATACGAATTCTGTAGACGGGATTCACAATTAAATTCTAAACAGAACAGCAGCAAAGTGAGTGGACTTTTCACTCGGTTGGTTGGGTTCACATTAGGGCTGCACGATTATATCACACAAATATTGTATCGATATTAGGTGATTGAATATCCGTATTGCAGGAAGACACAATATATGTCACTAAAGTCTCATCGGACTGACATTGATACATTTTTTTGCAAACTCTGCCAAAAACAAACTATTGAACTTATAAATGTGTAAAAGGTCTGTTTTTATACTGGTTTATTTCCTAGTATAGTTAAATTTGAGTCTTGTTTTGGTCCTGATTAGTGATTTTGTAAGTTTTCTTTTGAGACAATTTGCTGAAAACAAGTTATTATTATTATTAATATATCTCACAAGTTACTTCAGTCTCGTTCAGCCGTAGTTCACATGACATTCTAAACAGCTCGTAGTTGAAGCACAAATAACGTTAAGGGAAAATATTGACATTTCCTTTCCAAAACTGTCGGAAGTGCTCCACCTGACTTTATGAATGAATCCATGATGTCTCAGGTGGAGCAGGGGGGTGGGCGGAGACTGTGGCTGTGGGCGGAGACTGTGGCTGTGGGCGGAGACTGTGGCTGTGGGCGGAGACTGTGGCTGTGTCCTCACTGGGAGAGTGGGAAGAGAACACACAGCCGGGTTTGAACTAAACACAACTTGATGTTGCTAACGTTAGCTGCTTCGCTTTAGCTCGAGTTGTTAATCGTGCAGCCATAGTTACTATAGTTACCACCGTGCAGATTTCAGCTGCCTCAGTTCTGAACTATAGGCTCTTTAGAAAGGTATGATGTCACGTGAACGCAGCCTTTTTTTAAAACGGCGAGCGGGATGTTCAGCAGATTTATGAATCCAATCAAACTGCCAAACGATCAGGGAAAACATTTGGACATTTTCTCTACCAAGCCGTGAGTCGTATTAGCGCCTCCTCTACACCATGTACTCCTGGTTCCTCTGCAGAACCGTAAGAACGACGAGGCGTCTTATGAGAAGATGTTGAAACTGCGGCGTGACCTGAGCCGAGCGGTCACCATTTTGGAGATGATCAAACGGCGGGAAAAGAGCAAGAGGGAGCTGCTTCACCTGACGCTGGAGATCTGCGAGAAGAGGTGCGTGTCTCTGTCCGCCGGCACCTCGCTCGGTCTGACCTTCACTCACCTGTTACTCACCTCTGCTGTGCTCCTGCAGGAACACTATGGGAGACTTCGGCGGCGAGGTGATGGCCGAGGTCCTGGCAGAGCGCGCCCTGATCCGGCCCCAGATCATCCCCCTGGTCCCCCTCACCAACCAGTACAGACACCAGGACCACGGAGACCTCAAGGACTACAAGTCTAAGGTACAGGACTACAACTCCCACACACACACACACACAGACCACAGAGACCTCAAGGACTACAAGTCTAAGGTACAGGACTACAACTCCCACACACACACACACACAGACCACAGAGACCTCAAGGACTACAAGTCTAAGGTACAGGACTACAACTCCCACACACACACACAGACCACAGAGACCTCAAGGACTACAAGTCTAAGGTACAGGACTACAACTCCCACAGACCACAGAGACCTCAAGGACTACAAGTCTAAGGTACAGGACTACAACTCCCACACACACACACACACAGACCACAGAGACCTCAAGGACTACAAGTCTAAGGTACAGGACTACAACTCCCACACACACAGACCACAGAGACCTCAAGGACTACAAGTCTAAGGTACAGGACTACAACTCCCACACACAATACTGTATATTTGGACATTAAAAAGTATTACATTGGACTTGCAGCTCCTGTAGGCTGTTAAAAGTTAAACCACAAATGCAGTGAATGTTCATCGTCCCTCAGAGCCTCAGAGAAACCGATATTAAATGTGGTGCTGTCACTAATGAAAAGGGAAACCTGTGCCTTTCAGCCGGAGAAATGCGACGCCCCCCGACAGAAGAGGAAATACGAGAAGAAGCAGAAGGCGACGCCACTGTCAGCAGGGGGCGCTCATCACACTCTGTTCAACGCGAAAGACCTGAACCAATACGACTTCCCCAGCTCCGACGACGAGCCGTACACACAGGTCAGAGCCGAGCCGTACACACCGGTCAGAGCCGAGCCGTACACACCGGTCAGAGCCGAGACGTACACACCGGTCAGAGCCGAGACGTACACACCGGTCAGAGCAGCCGAGCCGTACGCATTGGTCAGAGCCGAGCCGTAGACACTGGTCAGAGCAGCCGAGCCGTACGCATTGGTCAGAGCCGAGCCGTAGACACTGGTCAGAGCAGCCGAGCCGTACGCACTGGTCAGAGCCGAGCCGTAGACACTGGTCAGAGCAGCCGAGCCGTACGCACCGGTCAGAGCCGAGCCGTACGCACCGGTCAGAGCAGCCGAGCCGTACGCATTGGTCAGAGCCGAGCCGTAGACACTGGTCAGAGCCGAGCCGTAGACACTGGTCAGAGCAGCCGAGCCGTACGCACTGGTCAGAGCCGAGCCGTAGACACTGGTCAGAGCAGCCGAGCCGTACGCACTGGTCAGAGCAGCCGAGCCGTACGCACCGGTCAGAGCAGCCGAGCCGTACGCACCGGTCAGAGCAGCCGAGCCGTACGCACTGGTCAGAGCAGCCGAGCCGTACGCACTGGTCAGAGCAGCCGAGCCGTACGCACTGGTCAGAGCAGCCGAGCCGTACGCACTGGTCAGAGCCGAGCCGTACGCACTGGTCAGAGCAGCCGAGCCGTACGCACCGGTCAGAGCAGCCGAGCCGGACGCACCGGTCAGAGCAGCCGAGCCGGACGCACAGGTCAGAGCCGGGGCCGTACGCACGGGTCAGAGCCGAGCCGTACGCACTGGTCAGAGCCGACGATGTGAGACTGGTTCAGTCAAAAGTTCCATTTACTGAGGATGAAACCCTTGAAATGAACCGCCAGGTTTAAAGAGACTCAAAATATTTCTTTCAATCGATGAGTCCAAATGTCCTTCACAAACGGGAGATATTTATGATATAAAGTGACGCTCATCAAACTGACGTCAGCAGAGAAGCTCATCTCATTGGAACTCCCGCTCTGCTGGAATCATTGTCCTCTGTAGAAAGGGTTTAATAACTTTTGGTTGTAGCTGGAATTCTATTTAAGTCGTTAATGACAGTAATGATTGACCTGTGACCTCTGAACCTCAGCTGTTGTCGGGGTCGTCGGAGGCTGAAGAGGAGAACGACCCTGATGGAGCCTTCGCCTTCAGGAGGAGAGCGGGCTGTCACTACCACGCTGTGAGTCTCTGACCTCCCCCTCCTGGTCCACAGCAGACCCTGACCTCCCCCTCCTGCTCCTGATCAGACCCTGACCTCCCCCTCCTGCTCCACAGCAGACCCTGACCTCCCTCTGTCTGTCCCAGGTGCAGCCTGACGCCCGGGCCTCGTGGCCGTGGTCCAGTCCATCTGAAGCAGCGCAGCCTCAGCCGCGGTTCAGGTACAGCCTGACGTCTCTCACGGTGCCGCGACGCTGCCTGGGCCTCGCCCGGCGCAGAGTGGGACGCGGCGGCAGGTAAACCTTTATATACATTATATACAGTAAACGCTTTATGTATATTATATACAGTAAAGGCTTCATGTATATTATATACAGTAAAGGCTTTAGGTTTTATAGTATTTATGTATATTATATACAGTATATTTATATTTCTAGGGTGATCCTGGACCGGGCGCACTCGGACTACGACCCCGTGTATCACCATCTCTACCCCCCCTCTCCGCCGGAGCGCCTCCCCCCGCCCCCCTCGGACAGAGTGCCCCCTCTGCCCACACCGCCCTCTAATCCCACAGCGCCCCCTGCAGACCGCCGCTGGCACACAGACCTCACCCGCCTCTTGCTGAGCATTAAGGCCTGTCGCTGGAGACACTTCCGGCCACGGACACTTCCCCTGGCTCAGCTCGACAACGCCCCCCCACTGTTCAGACGCCTCAGCCGAGAGCTGAGGAGGGCCCCACCGCCTACGGCCCCAAGGGGCTGCGCCAGAGGAGGGAGAGTCCAGCATACGCCCATACAGGGTGAGTAAACGTACGCCCTCACAGAGGAGGCAGAGTCCAGCATACGCCCGTATAGGGCGAGTAAACGTACGCCCACACAGAGGAGGGAGAGTCCAGCATACGCCCGTATAGGGTGAGTAAACGTACGCCCTCACAGAGGAGGCAGAGTCCAGCATACGCCCGCATAGGGTGAGTAAACGTACACCCACACAGAGGAGGGAGAGTCCAGCATACGCCCGTATAGGGTGAGTAAACGTACGCCCACACAGAGGAGGGAGAGTCCAGCATACGCCCGTACAGGGTGAGTAAATGTACGCCCTCACAGAGGGAGAGTCCAGCATATGCCCGTATAGGGTGAGTAAACGTACGCCCTCACAGAGGAGGCAGAGTCCAGCATACGCCCGTATAGGGCGAGTAAACGTACGCCCTCACAGAGGAGGCAGAGTCCAGCATACGCCCGTATAGGGCGAGTAAACGTACGCCCACACAGAGGAGGGAGAGTCCAGCATACGCCCGTATAGGGTGAGTAAACGTACGCCCTCACAGAGGAGGCAGAGTCCAGCATACGCCCGCATAGGGTGAGTAAACGTACACCCACACAGAGGAGGCAGAGTCCAGCATACGCCCGTATAGGGTGAGTAAACGTACGCCCACACAGGGGAGGGAGAGTCCAGCATACGCTCGTACAGGGTGAGTAAACATACGCCCTCACAGAGGGAGAGTCCAGCATATGCCCGTACAGGGCGAGTAAACGTACGCCCTCACAGAGGAGGCAGAGTCCAGCATACGCTCGTACAGGGTGAGTAAACATACGCCCTCACAGAGGGAGAGTCCAGCATACGCCCGTACAGGGCGAGTAAACGTACACACAGGGGAGGGAGAGTCCAGCATACGCCTGTACAGGGCGAGTAAAGGGTAGCTTCCCTGCTGTGAACTCTGGTTAGGCCTCGGGCGCTCACTGAGGCCTAACACTATTGTCATTCATGGGCGTCGGACTGGGGGTGTAAAGGGTACAGAGTACCCAGGGCCCAGAGCCGGGTAGGGATCCTCGGTCTGTATTGTACTTTCTAAATTTCCTCATAATTGATGTAAGAATTGAACAAAACGGGGCTGAAATACAATGGTTGCTAGACAGAATTTTGCACAAGCAATAATGATGGCTGAATCTCAGGGCCCTGACACCCCTTTAAAAATGGTTCAGCCCGCACCCCGGTGTTCAGCACCGCACGCTTCAACTCAACGGTGTCTGTGATGAGGTGGCTCTACAATGCAATGGCACTAAGCTAGGAAAGAGAAATATTAGTCTTGCTACGCTCCTATGTGCTTTTAACACTAGCCTTGGATGCAGCGTTCTGTCATCAAAGAGTGAAACATGAGGCGAGTCACAGACGGAGCTCCTCCTCGTTTTAACCCCTAAAGTTTCTCTTGCCTTATATTTATTGTAAGTCACTGCAATTAGGCCAATACAGTGATAAAGGCCAAAGGCACGCAGAATTAATTATGCTAATTAGCCGCGCGTTTGGACTCTCATTACAAATGCGCAGCTTTGGACACAAGTCCACGTGGTTCCAGGGAAAAGCTGGCGGGCTCGTGTCATTTAGCCGATTCCAGGGTAACTTTTTAGAACAAGAATTTACTGACGATACACTTAAGTCGGCTTCAAATATGGTGAGATTAAATCAGGCTGAAGCCCTGGAGTTTTTTGTTCATGCCTGAGGGCCACAGAGACAACATACAGAATCATCATTTTTGGTAAAATAGCATTTCAATGGATATTAAGTCACACATTTGTTATTCCCAGCACGTCCCTGGTGCAGCTCCTGGTTAATGTGGTTAATATTCATTATGTTCTATCTAAAACTAGCAATTTCAATTGGCCTAATGAAAGTAGAATATTCCAATTTAAATATCTATATCACTACAGGATTAAAGGTTATTCCATTTCTGTAACAGGAGCGGCTGCCGGGTACAAACCAAAATAGTTTGTGCTATGCCCCTGCCTGTTGTACATGTTGTATGTGGTCATGTGCTAACGTGTGTGTCCTGTGTTCAGTGCTGACGATGGAGCAGTTCCAGCTGCACCAGGAGCAGTTATCTTTGATGCAGAGGCAGCAGCTGGAGCAGCAGCAGCAGCACGGGCCTGCAGTACGTATTATATACTTTATACTTGTATATCTGCACTACAGCACGGGCCTGCAGTACGTATTATATACTTTATACTTTTATATCTGCAGTACAGCACGGGCCTGCAGTACGTATTATATACTTTATACACATACTTTATACTTTTATATCTGCAGTACAGCACGGGCCTGCAGTACGTATTATATACTTTATACATCCTGTATACTTGTATATCTGCAGTACAGCACGGGCCTGCAGTACGTATTATATACTTGTATACGTGTATATCTGCAGTACATGTACCACATCCTCGTCCACTGAAGCGTTTGTTGTTTCGAGTCGTCAGTAAAGTGTGTGTCTGCGCAGACGCAGGGAAACACCGTGGACCAGGCGTCTGCGCAGTTCGCTGCCTCTGCTCTGGTGACGCCGGAGCAGCTGCTCGCCCTGAAGAGTAAAGACGATCTGCCACTAGGAGGCGCCGTCAACGGAGTCCTCTCCCCCTCAGGTACGACAGCACTCACACAGTACTGTGTGTTGGAAGTACTCCCTCCTCCAGACGTGTATGTTCATACGTCAGGGCAATGTGTAAACGGGGGCAACCTCCTCCATTTGAGACCGACACATTTCTTCTTCTGAGACACTGAAGAGGCACCAAGATAAAGCATGTTTTGCTTTACAGCTCTGAGATCCAGAAGTTAAACTCAGACCACACAGATGCTGGAGATTTCCCCTGATGCCATTCCTGAGATCGTGTTAAGAACAAATGTGTCCATAGATGATCTAGACATGATGATCCTTTGTGTGTTCTCGTTTATAAAAAGCTCTGCAGTGAAGTTACTGAGTGGCACCAACAGAAGCTCATAGCTCTCTCCATCACCAGCCCCTGGTGAAGCTGGTGATGTCTGAAGATCAAACTAAAAGCCGTGTTTGGTTCCAGTAGATGAAGCTCGTTTTGTGACTTCTCTGTGAAAGTGACTGAATAAACTTTACTTTCCCCCCAGGTGTGTATAAGGCGTGTCACCTTTCCAGCTCCGCCCCTGGAGCCCCCGCCCCCAGCCCCAGTGCGCTCCTGCCCAGCTCCACTGCCTCCACCCCTCACAGTAACAACGGCACGGGGCCCCCCGTCCCCCCTCACTCCAACAGCCTGCGCCTGGGCCCCCTGGGCGCCCTGACCCCCGGGAAGAGGCCGCACGGCCCCAGGACTGTCCCCGTCTCCTCCCTGGGTCCCACGGCGCTGAAGCTGGCCCACTGTCAGAAGCCCAAAGCCCCCCCGGGGGCCCCCACAGCCCCCCTGGACATGGGCCCCAGGTGAGCGAATATTACAAACCATAAAAGCGGAAGCCCCTCCAGTTTAAATGTTTTGTCTAAAGTCTTTCCGAACATGCAGGATTTGTAGCTTCAATCTGTGAATGTGAGACTATCCTGCGAGTCCATGACATTCATACAAATGTTTTGTAATTAGATGCAAAGTGAATTTACATTAAAGGAGGACAAAACTAATAATACTACAAAAGAATTCCGGTATAGTGCCTTTAAGAAAACGATATGATTTAATTTAGCGATAATTTGTTCAAGAGCTGAGTCATATTTTCCTTCAGACTCTTGGTGAAAATGAGTTCTATCTGCAGCTGTTTTAGTCTTTGCCAAATGACCGTCAGGGGGGGTCGTTTTATACGGTTTAAAGTAGAAATGCACCGATACCACTTTTTCTAAAACCGATACGAGTACTTTGATTTAAGTACTTGCCGATACCGATATGAGTACAAGGCATTTTCTTCAACAGACTTTAACTGAATAGACGGTTTATAAACTGACTTTATTACAGCAGATCGATTAGTTATTAGTTAATTTACTCATTTACATTTCCTTGAGTAAAGTAGGCGACACTTTTAAAGAGAAGTTAAATCAGAATTGAACAGATGTAAATTCATTTTATTTTTTATTTTTTTCATTCAATATAATTTTTTATTTTTATTGCATTGTCCATTATAGACGGAACAGCCCAGGTCCCAAAGCTCCTCAATGCCTGAGCGTTATTCATGTATCTATTATTAAACAATCGTATTGAGCTAAATGTGTTCTCCTTTGCTACAGCTGCGTGTGGATTCTCTCGTGTTTATAGTAACTGAGCCAGTAGCTACAGCAGCTCATTTTCACTCAATATAAACATGCTGTATCTCTTTCTTTTGGATTTTCTGAGGACTTTTTAGTGGCTGGGTTAGTTTTTCAGATGAATAAGAATCGCCTGAACCGTTAGCCGCGAGTTAGCCGCGAGTTAGCAACATTAGCCTGTATCTCGTTAGTGCTGCAGTGTTTACAACATTTAGCTCTGGTTCAATCCAGCACAGACTCAGATTTAGTGTCTGTGGTAAAGTCAGCTCTGTGTGGATTATTGTGTTTCCACAGGAACCACATTAATGAAGTACGAGCATGTGGTATCGGCCCGATACGCCCGATACTGTATCTGTATCGGTGCAACCCCAGTTTAAATTATGACATTGGTATTTTCTATGAACTTTAACAGACTTCAGGTCTAAACATGTTCAGCTGAGGTTTGGCTGAATGTTTGTTTTGTTTGGGCATTAAAATGAAACATTGTTTTAGCAAAACAAACCGACACTCCAGTAGAGGCTCCGCTTTATTTTCACGATTTACTTCTACCCGTTGTTCATGTTGGTTAAATGCCCCCCCCCTCTTGTTGCAGGGACGGCCGTGACCAGGAGAAGGCGCCCCTGAACACTTTGTCTGAGAACACAGTGGCGATGGAGGTCACGTAGCTCCCGCCCCCTCGCGTCCCTACATGGTGCTATGCATCGCCGCCGCGGCCAATCACAGCCCCCCGACCGCACCCACCGGCCAATCACAGCCCGCTGCTGTGGAGGGTATGCACATGACGTCCCCGCCTCCAGGAAGTCCGTCTCCACAGCTGCGAAAACCGCCGCTCAGAGACGCTGATGAAGAGTCCTGGATCTGAAAAACACAAATGTTAAACATCTCACTCTTTTATCTCATGGAAACGTGAGAACGTTGGGGTGAAAGCGAAAGTGTGTTTGTCTCTCCAGGAAAATCATCTTAATCTGGATGTTTTCAGTTTTCTGATGTTTATATCGTTCGCTATCGAGAAAGTCCCACAAATATGATTTTCTGCTAAATCGGTTTAATCCACTGCCAAAGAAACTAAAACGAAACCTGTCTGTGCAAACCCTCCTCTTCCTCCTCCTCCTCCTCCTCCTCCTCCTCCTCCTCCTCCTCCTCCTCCTCCTCCTCCTCCTCCGTCACCACCATCGCCCCCGGAGTAAGGACTAAATGTACAGCTGCACATTTGTAAAGCCCCCCCTCCTTGTAAATAACATTACTTGAATACGGAGTTTGTTCATCTGTGATGTTTTGCACTCGACATGGGGGAAATCCAATGAATTATTAAAACACGAAGCTGCGAGTGGCGCCCCCTGCAGGCCTCGCCCGTCAGCGCCAACGAGAATAAAGTGAAACCTATGAATAAAAGCTGCGCTCTCTTCTGTGAAGAGTTTGGTACTAAACAGGCTCTGTGTCCCTTTGTCCCGCACTCACAGACTCACCGAGACTCACCGAGACTCACCGAGACTCACCGAGACTCACCGAGACTCACCGAGACAGAGACTCACCGAGACAGAGACTCACCGAGACAGAGACTCACCGAGACTCAGAGACTCACCGAGACTCAAGAGACTCACCGAGACTCAAGAGACTCACCGAGACTCAAGAGACTCACCGAGACAGAGACTCACCGAGACAGAGACTCACCGAGACAGAGACTCACCGAGACAGAGACTCACCGAGACAGAGACTCACCGAGACTCAGAGACTCACCGAGACTCAAGAGACTCACCGAGACAGAGACTCACCGAGACTCAGAGACTCACCGAGACTCAAGAGACTCACCGAGACCGAGACTGACCGCGACTCACCAGGACTCACCGCGACTCACCAGGACTCACCGAGACTGACCAGGACTCACCGAGACTGACCAGGACTCACCGAGACTGACCAGGACTCACCGAGACTGACCAGGACTCACCGAGACTGACCAGGACTCACCGAGACTCACCAGGACTCACCGAGACTGACCAGGACTCACCGAGACTCACCAGGACTCACCGAGACTCACCAGGACTCACCAGGACTCACCGAGACCGAGACTGACCAGGACTCACCAGGACTGACCGAGACTCACCAGGACTCACCGAGACCGACCAGGACTCACCGAGACTCACCAGGACTCACCGAGACTCACCAGGACTCACCAGGACTCACCGAGACCGAGACTGACCAGGACTCACCAGGACTGACCGAGACACACCGAGACTCAGAGACACACCGAGACTCAGAGACACACCGAGACACACCAGGACTCACCGAGACTCAGACTCACCGAGACAGAGACTGACCGAGACACACTAGGACTCACCGAGACTCAGACTCACCGAGACAGAGACTGACCGAGACACACTAGGACTCACCGAGACCGAGACTTAGAGACTCAGACTCACCGAGACTGAGACACACCGAGACTCAGACTCACCGAGACTCACCAAGACCGAGACACACCAGGACTGACCGAGACTCACCAGGACTGACCGAGACTCACCGAGACACACCGAGACTGACCGAGACTCACTGAGACCGAGACACACCAGGACTCACCGAGACTCACCAGGACTCACCGAGACTGACCGAGACTCACCAGGACTCACCGAGACTGACCGAGACACACCGAGACTGACCGAGACTCACTGAGACCGAGACTGACCGAGACCGAGACTCACCAGGACTCACCGAGACTGACCGAGACACACCGAGACTGACCGAGACTCACTGAGACCGAGACTCACTGAGACCGAGACTGACCAGGACTCACCGAGACTGAGACCGAGACTGACCGAGACTCACTGAGACCGAGACTGACCGAGACTCACTGAGACCGAGACTGACCAGGACTCACTGAGACCGAGACTGACCAGGACTCACCGAGACTCACCGAGACTGACCAGGACTCACCGAGACTCACCGAGACTGACCAGGACTCACCGAGACTGACAAGACTCACCGAGACTCACCAGGACTCACCGAGACTCACCAGGACTCACCGAGACTGACCAGGACTCACCGGGACCGAGACTGACCAGGACTCACCGAGACCGAGACTGACCAGGACTCACCGAGACTCACCAGGACTCACCGAGACCGAGACTGACCAGGACTCACCGGGACTGACCGAGACTGACCAGGACTCACCGGGACTGACCGAGACTCACCAGGACTCACCGAGACTGACCAGGACTCACCGAGACTCACCAGGACTCACCGAGACCGAGACTGACCAGGACTCACCAGGACTGACCGAGACACACCGAGACTCAGAGACACACCGAGACTCAGAGACACACCGAGACACACCAGGACTCACCGAGACTCAGACTCACCGAGACAGAGACTGACCGAGACACACTAGGACTCACCGAGACCGAGACTTAGAGACTCAGACTCACCGAGACTGAGACACACCGAGACTCAGACTCACCGAGACTCACCAAGACCGAGACTCACCAGGACTGACCGAGACTCACCAGGACTGACCGGGACTCGCCAGGACTGACCGAGACTCGCCAGGACTCACCGAGACTCACCGAGACTGACCGAGACCGAGACTCACCAGGACTCACTGAGACTGAGACCGAGACTGACCGAGACTGACCGAGACTCACTGAGACCGAGACTGACCGAGACTCACTGAGACTGAGACCGAGACTGACCGAGACTCACTGAGACCGAGACTCACTGAGACCGAGACTCACTGAGACCGAGACTGACCGAGACTCACCAGGACTCACCGAGACACACTGAGACCGAGACACACCAGGACTCACCGAGACTCACCAGGACTCACCGAGACTGACCGAGACTCACCGAGACACACTGAGACCGAGACTGACCGAGACTCACCGAGACCGAGACTGACCGAGACACACCAGGACTCACCGAGACTCACTGAGACCGAGACTCACCGAGACTCACTGAGACCGAGACTGACCGAGACACACCAGGACTCACCGAGACTGAGACTCACCAAATGTCCAGTTCAGTTTTACCTAAATCTACAGCTTCTCGACGGGAGCTTACAGCCTATAGTGTAACGCCTCATTTGAAAGCTAAGACCGACACAACTGATCGTGCCTTTTTTGTCTCGTTTTCTTAGGGTTTTGTTGCGTTTTCGTCAATTGTTTTGTTTTTTCATCCTCATTTTTGTTGCTATTTTGATGCTTTTTTTAGATTTGGGTAAAGCCAAACTGTAGGTTTAGGTGGGGGTTAATCGCACCAAAAACCAACATTAAAATCTCTTAAAAACACTGAGACTGAGACTAAAACTACGACTGAAATCTGAGGAAATGAAAAGAGACTAAAATCCTAAAACATGTCCAATATAAAACACTCACATTTAACCCCTTAACCCCCGCAGGAACTGAGTGCAGTTTCTCTCGCTTTACCCAAATCTAAAAGTTTCTTGAAAAAAGCTGCAAAAAACCATAAAAATATGAAACGAGTGACGACGCAGCAACGTGAGGAAAAATCTTCGACCAGTTCTTAGCTTTCAAATGAGCCGTTACTCTGGCCTAGAGGCTGTGGCGTTCAGGGACTTCCTGTTACTCTGGAGTTTCAGACGAAGCTTCTCGTGTTTGGAAACATTTTGAAACATTCAGAAACATTCGGAAACATTCACTGCTTTGACTTCGGAGGCAGAGACTTGATCTCTCTGCATTCACTACATGAAAGAAGCGCCACAGCGCCTCCTGTTGGCCAACCCGCCCCAGCACACTTTAAGTCTGTGCTGTTCCCATGGAGACGGTTAAAACACTCCTGCTCTTTATTCCTGATCATAAAATAAACTGACGCCGGAGAAATACTTTTACTTTACTTTATTGTTTACTTTGTTTTAGGTCCAGAGTAAATGTTTATTTCCGCAGAGTCGGGCGTCGCTCCGGCCTCGGCTCCTTGTACCACGAGATGTTCCTCACAATCCTGTCTGAGAGAGTACTGTTACTACAGAGTACTGTTACCACAGAGTACTGTTACTACAGAGTACTGTTACCAGAGTACTGTTACCAGAGTACTGTTACTACAGAGTACTGTTACTACAGAGTACTGTTACTACAGAGTACTGTTACCACAGAGTACTGTTACTACTAGAGTACTGCAGTTGGAGTAGTGTTACCACAGAGTACTGTTACCACAGAGTACTGTTACTACAGAGTACTGTTACCACAGAGTACTGTTACCACAGAGTACTGTTACCACAGAGTACTGTTACTACTAGAGTACTGCAGTTGGAGTAGTGTTACCACAGAGTACTGTTACCACAGAGTACTGTTACTACAGAGTACTGTTACCACAGAGTACTGTTACCACAGAGTACTGTTACCACAGAGTACTGTTACTACAGAGTACTGTTACCACAGAGTACTGTTACTACTAGAGTACTGCAGTTGGAGTAGTGTTACTACAGAGTACTATCACTACAGAGTACTGTTACTACAGAGTACTGTTACCACAGAGTACTATTACTACTAGAGTACTGCAGTTGGAGTAGTGTTACTACAGAGTAGTGTTACTACAGAGTACCGTTACTACAGAGTACCGTTACCACAGAGTACTGTTACCACAGAGTACTATTACTACTAGAGTACTGCAGTTGGAGTAGTGTTACTACAGAGTACTGTTACTACATCTGTCTGTCCCTCTGAGTCTCACCTGGACTCGTCTCCTTCTCGCTCATCGTTCTTCTCAGCTCGAACTCCTTCAGCCTCAGACTCAGCTCCAGCAGCTCCATGTCCTCACTGTACGGCTCCTCCTCCAGGGGGCGCTGCTGCTCCACCTCTGCAGGGCCTCCGAACACCTCCAGGGGGCGCTGCTGCTCCACCTCTGCAGGGCCTCCGAACACCTCCAGGGGGCGCTGCTGCTCCACCTCTGCAGGGCCTCCGAACACCTCCAGGGGGCGCTGCTGCTCCACCTCTGCAGGGCCTCTGAACACCTCCAGGGGGCGCTGCTGCTCCACCTCTGCAGGGCCCCTGAACACCTCCAGGGGGCGCTGCTGCTCCACCTCTGCAGGGCCTCCGAACACCTCCAGGGGGCGCTGCTGCTCCACCTCTGCAGGGCCCCCGAACACCTCCAGGGGGCGGTAATCCGGGGCCCTCACACGTCCTGAGCAAACTGTCACTAACGTTCAGCCAGATTTAGGTTTTGGATGAACCACTGAGGAAACATCTCCAGGACGTCCCGCCTGTGACGGGACGTCCTGGATCAGAGTTTGGGCTGACTCGTCTCATATGGGACACTGACCTGTGGGCCACGCCTCGGCCCTCGCTCTCTGAGGGCGCGGCGCTCTCATGGGCCTGTAGGTGGCGCTGTAGCGGGGTCTGGGGTGCACCTGGCTGCCCGGGGGGGGGCGCAGGGGGGCGTTGAAGGGGACCGGGAACGATGCGTATCGCCAGGCGGACATTTTCCTCAAGCGTTTAGGCTCGAACAGAAGGTCGCCGCGGCAACGGGGCTTTACACAAACTGAAAGTAAACGACAACAGGCGCTTTGGACACGCCCCCATCGCCATGTTCGAGAAGAACGGACCTTTCCACCATTTCTCTGAATTATGAAGATACTTTTCTACTTTTATTTTATTATGACTTCTACAAATGAGTTTTAAACCACAGCGTTTTGTTTTACCTCAAATGTTCAGAAACGTTTTGTCGTTACGGCGTTTTTAACTGAACGCTCGGCCGGAGGAGGAACATCTGAGCTCGGGAACATCTGAGCTCAGATGTTCCCGAGCTCAGAACAAGAAACATTTCATTTAAGCTTCACATTTACTTTGTTTCAGGTTCAAGCGGCTTTTTCTCTTCTACAGAAAAATGACCAGAACCTGTTCAATACACTTTCTCCAGTTCAGCTTTACCCAAATCTAAAAGCTTCTGCACCACAGGCCATTTGAAAGCTAAGACCTAAAACGCTGATCTAACCAGATCTTTTCCTCGTGTCGTCACATTTGTGTTGCTCTTTCATCAGATCATTTTGACGCTTTTAGATTTGGGTAAAGCCAAACTGGAGAAAATGCTCGGTTCGGGAGTTAAGAGGTTAACGGCGCTAAGGGACGATATTTATTTATTTCAGTTTAACCTCTTACCCTTTTCTCCAGTTCGACTTTACCCAAATCTAAAAACGTCTCGACTGGAGAGCAACAGTGTAATGTCTCATTTGAAAGCTAAGGCCAACAAGACGGATCCTGCCGTGTTGTTGTTGTTCATCTGGATAATAATGTGTTGTATCAAACCGCCCGAGCCACAGTGTGTAAGCCTTTACCCAAATCTAAAGCTTCTGGAAAAAAATATTAAAATAGCGGCGAAAACGAGACGAAAGAGCACCAGAAAAGTGAGGACAATATAACGAAAACACGGCAACACGAGGAAAAAGATCCATTTAGATCAGTTTAGCAGGTCTTAGCTTTCAAATGCGTCTAATCGACCGACCGTCAGATATTTTAAAAGAAAGAAAACACTGAATACTTTAAGATATAAACGTTTCAATTTATAACTTTTTACACAAATCTCCAGAGGATCAAAACCAAAGAGAAAAATAACAGAAAAAACCAGAGGAAAGTCGGTTTAATAAAAAGATCAGAAACTTCACACAGTTCAGTTTTATCAGAACATTCAGAGAAATCTGTGAAAACCACCGATCAGGAACGACAGATCTGAGACTTTGAACTAATGCCGTCATTAAACGTGATTGTAAAGATTAAGGATGTTTTTATGTTTCCAGGGGAAAGTTTAAACTGTACACAGATCACAGCTGACCCTTCACCCCCCTCCCCTCAGGCAGGAGGACACGGTCCATACAGACCCACCCCTCCCTCCACATGAAGGTCATCTGACACTGGACACGCCCCCATAGTTTAAGTTCTTTATTATTGATAATTATATTTAAGTCCAGTTTCACGACGATGGAAATAAAACTCTTCTGATTCTGATTTAAGAAACAACAGTTTTTCCCTCAGATTCTTTTTTTCTTTTTGAAAAATGTCCCGGACTGACGTTATTACAGAGTCACCGTTTAAACTCCCGCTCACATCTTCAGTTTCTGAAACGTCTGAGAAATCCAGAAAAAAGACTTTAACTAAAGAGTTTATCCAAAACAACAAAGAAAAGTAAAAAGACTGAACGACGGCGACGACGTCACTGAGGAAGAAACAGTGAGATACAAATCCATCCGTTTGTCTCCTTTAAAACAACGTTTAAACGGACCTCATTATGGAATCTTCATCTTCTTCTTCTTCTTTTTCTTCTTCTGAAAAACAAACAATAATAATAATAAACTCAAAAAAGAGTTTGTATAAAATAAAGTCTCTAATTTTTCATGTGTCTGAGCAAACGCAGAAACTCTGAGCGGCGACTGTGACCAGTGTGGGTGACCGTGGCCAGTGTGAGCGACTGTGACCAGTGTGAGCTGTGGAGGGTCAGGTTGTCCCTGACACATTTTTTATTTAATTTCGTTTTAGAACAGTATTTATAATGTTTTTATATTCTTGTACAGAGTAACAGATCCGATTGAAACAACTGTTCATTTACAAAGTCGTCGGTTTAGAGGCGGCTCCATCCTCGGCTCCTGTACAACTGCCTGGTTTTGTATTAATCACTTTATATTATTAATAATATCAAGTGTGATCTTCATCCCCTCTGATGAAGCTGATGGTAAAGGATGTTCTCACGAGCCGCCGCAGAGGGACGGACGAATGAGCCGAGCCGTCATTCTCAGCTGTTCTCCGGTCGGGCATGCTCAGCTTAGAGGGAACCGTGGTCTTTGTGGAAAACCGGTTTAAAAGTGGTTTGGTCTGAACAATAACCAGTTAATATGAACAAAAGGCAATAAATCCAAATGATAAATCAGTTTAAGTTCACCTCGGAAACGGCCTCTGCAGCAGCAGCTTCCACACACTTCAGCTTTTCTGCAAAAATAAAGAATAGATGAACCAGAGCCAGACGCTGAGGAGCCGCTCCTCCTGCAGCTGAAACGTGACCAGGGCTGAGATGTTCGTGAGAACCTGAGGTCCAGCTTCAGCTGAAATATTCTCCTCAGAAAACACTGACTTAAATCAATGTTTTTACTTTTTCTCTAAGTACGTCTGTGCTTTTACTCGAGTAAAGGAGTTACAGCAGTACTTCGGTATTCTGTGATAAGAGCCAAATGTAACTGCACTCACTCTTCTGCGCCGCCCCCTGCTGGACGCCTTCAGGACTCGCCTTGTTCTTCTTCTTCTTCTTCGGAGCAGCTTCCTCTGAGTCGACGGCCGTGGTTTGGTTTTTCCGCTCAGTCCTGGATCCAAAAACAGGAACGTTCAGACGAGACAGGAATAACTGAGCTCGAATCTGTCCTTTAAATCACAAACACTTTCTGACTCCACTGAAGAGTCTTCATCCAGTCCAGCTGAAACCTCAGTGTTGCTGACGAAGCCTTAACGGTTAACACAATTATGTTTAACCTCTTAACCCCCGCCTTTACCCAAATCTAAAAGCTTCTGGACTGGAGTTCACAGCCTCTAGGCCAGAGTCACGCCTCATTTGAAAGCTAAGACCTACAAAACTGAGCTAGAGTTATATTTTCCCTCGTGCTTTCGTCTCTTTTTCATCTCATTTTTTGTCACTTGCGTTTTCAGGTGGAGGATTAAGATCTGCTAAAGATTGTTCCCAGTTTTCTTTTGTTTTGTTCATAGTTTCACTTCCTGATTGGACACTGACAGGAAGTGACATAGATGAAGGCAAAGAATCTAAAGTTCTGTGTATTATTTGTTTTACTGGATTTAAACTTTCCGGTTTGAAACTGGACAGTGACTGGTCCGGGTTTAGTTTAGTTTTAGTTTCGCTGTGGGGCGTGAGTGCAGGGACTCGTACGGGTCGATGGCTCCGTTCTTCAGTTTCTTCAGTTTCTCTCGTTTCTTTTGGTTCAGCTTCTTCCTCAGACGCTTCTTCCTTTTGGCCTCTGTCGGCTCAGCGCCACCTGCTGGACACACAGAGGCAGAGCGATGTAGTGCAAACTGTAAACCTCTTTAACAGGACAAACCGCTCAGACGCTCGTGAGGCAGTGACCTCTGACCTCTGAGTCGGAGACACAAAAGTTGTCACAGATGGAAGTGTTTTACTTTTGTTTGTTTTACTTCGTGCTCATCAGCGTCATGGCGACGCCTACAGTGATTTACCTCCATTTTGAACACGTCCCTTTGCAATAAAAGTGAAAACTGGGAAAGTCGATGCTTCAACGCTCGGTGATAAACCTCGAACTCCCGCCTGAGCCGAGCACATGTTCTCCCGTTTGGCTTTACCCAAATCTAAAAGCTTCTTGGAAAAAGCATCAATATAGCAGCGAAAACGAGGATGAAAAGACAACCAAGTTACCATCAGTTTTGTTGGTCTTAGCTTTCAAATGAGCCGTCACTCTGGCCTGGAGGCTGTGAACTTTTAGATTTGGGTAAAGCCGAACTGGAGAACATGCACTTTGTTCAGGCGGGCGTCAGAGGGTGACCTACAGTGTGGACGCAGTACACCTTTTGGCCACCAGCGTCAAATTGGGGGCGCTGTTTCCCCCAAAGTTAAAAGGAGCGTCAGCAAAACTATTTCGTTACAAACCTGCTCCGCTGTCCTGCTCTGTGGCGCCCTCTGGTGGCGCCTCCTCAGAATGACTCCTCTTCTTCTTCTTCTTCTTCCTCCTCTGCTCAGTCAGCGCCGCCTCGTCACCTCCCACCGCTCCCGCCTCCTCCTCCTGCACAAGCCCCGCCTCCTCCTGCCCACGCTCCTCCTCCTCCTGCACAAGCCCCGCCTCCTCCCGCACAAGCCCCGCCTCTTCCTCCTGCACAAGCCCCGCCTCCTCCTCAGCCACTGGAGTCTCCGCGCTCTCGTCCGCTTTCCTTTTGCGTTTTTTACTCTTTTTCTTGCTCAGACCCTCGCCCGTGTCTCCTGCCGCTGCACACGCCTCCACAGGGTCTCCACACGCCTCCACAGCATCTCCACACGCCTCCACAGCATCTCCACACGCCTCCACAGGGTCTCCACACGCCTCCACAGCATCTCCACACGCCTCCACAGGGTCTCCACACGCCTCCACAGGGTCTCCACACGCCTCCACAGGGTCTCCACACGCCTCCACAGGGTCTCCACACACCTCCACAGGGTCTCCACACGCCTCCTTCTTGCGTCTCTTCTTCTTCTTCTTCTTCTCCGGCGTCTGGTCCGCTCCGTGGACCTTCAGAAGCACATGGTGAGATATCTCCTCAGCGGCTCGTTTTGAGGTGATGATGGAAACCCGTTACCTCCTCCTGCTCTGCTTCAGTTTGCCGTTTTTTCTTCCTCTTCCTCTTGGGGGCGCTGTCCTCGATGGCTCCTGACGGCTCCTCCTCCTCCTGAGCTGGAGCTGAAACCAAACAGTGTAAAGCCTCGTGACCACACTCTGTGAACAGCAGGTGGCGCTGTGCTGATGTCACAATGAGGAATAAGGTTTGTGCCCGAGAGGAGAGTTCAGACTAAAGCGAAGCTGAAGCCCCGGAAACGATCCAGTGCATCCTCTCCAGCTTTACCCAAATGTAACTGTGATTAAACCACAACGAGTCAAAGAGCAAGAAAAACGTGACGATCATAACGAGGAAGAAGCTTCATCCGTTTTGTGGGTCTTAGCTTTCAAATGAGGCATTACTCCGGCCTATAGTCTGTAAAGTGCAGTTCAGAAGCCTTTAGGTTTGGGTAAAGCTGAACTGGACAAAATGCACTCGGTTGAGGCGGGGGTTTAGAGGTTTGGACGGAATACTTTGATACTTCAGTTCTTTCACTGTGATTAATATTTGACCAGTAGTTTTACTCGAGTAGTGAAGTACTTTGAGTTCCTGTAGGACTCACCGGAGACACAGGCTGCAGCAGGAGCCTCTGGGAGCTCCTCCTCTTTCTCCTTCAGCTCCTCCTCCTCATCCTCTTTCAGCTCCTCCTCCTCTGGGCTCGGAGCCGTGCCCTCTGCCCCCTGCAGGTCACAGGAGGAAGTTCACACGTCACTTTGTTTCCTCTTCTTTACAAAGATCAGATTCAAACAGACTCACCTCCTGGTCCTGAGGTTCTGCGCTCGACTGCTGCTCCACAGAGTCTGAGGGAGAAACACAACAGTCTGTGAACTGGAGGAAAGCTCCACACTGTGGCTTTAACACCAGAAGAACAGAAACAAACACTGCCGCCCTCTAGTGGAGGAGGGAGGAAAGACGGAGCTGCTTTCACAGGAAAATGGATTTAATATTGAACGAGAGCTCAGTGATGAGATCAAATGGAAACTGCCGTTTGGAAGATCTGCAGTTTTACAACAGCGAATATTTATGTTTCTATATTATTATATTATTACTTTGTGACAAGATGTAACAGTTCACAGTTATACAAATATACGATATACAGTGCCTTGCGAAAGTATTCGGCCCCCTTGAACTTTGACCTTTTGCCACATTTCAGGCTTCAAACATAAAGAACCAACAACAAGTGGGACACAATTTATTGGATATTTCAAACATTTTTAACAAATAAAAAAGAGAAAAGTTGGCCGTGCTAAATGATTCAGCCCCTTTACTTTCAGTGCAGCAAACTCTCTCCAGAAGTTCAGTGAGGATCTCTGAATGATCCAATGTTGACCTAAATGACTAATGATGATAAATAGAATCCACCTGTGTGTGAACAAGTCTCCGTATAAATGCACCTGCTCTGTGATAGTCTCAGAGGTCAGTTTAAAGCGCAGAGAGCATCATGAAGAACAAGGAACACACCAGGCAGGTCCGAGATACTGTTGTGGAGAAGTTTAAAGCCGGATTTGGATACAAACAGATTTCCCAAGCTTTAAACATCCCAAGGAGCACAAGCGATAATATTGAAATGGAAGGAGTATCAGACCACTGCAAATCTACAAAGACCCGGCCGTCCCTCTAAACTTTCAGCTCATACAAGGAGAAAACTGATCAGAGATGCTGCCAAGAGGCCCATGATCACTCTGGATGAACTGCAGAAATGTCCAGCTGAGGTGGAGACTCTGTCCATAGGACAACAATCAGTCGTATACTGCACAACTCTGGCCTTTATGGAAGAGTGGAAGAAGAAAGCCATTTCTTAAAGATATCCATAAAAAGTGTGGTTTAAAGTTTGCCACAAGCCACCTGGGAGACACACCAAACATGTGGAAGAAGGTGCTCTGGTCAGATGAAACCAAAAGCAACACAGCTCATCACCCTGAACACACCATCCCCACTGTCCAACATGGTGGTGCAGCATCATGGTTTGGGCTTTTCTTCAGCAGGGACAGGGAAGATAGTTCAAATTGATAGGAAGATGGATGGAGCCAAATACAGGACCATTCTGGAAGAAAACTTGATGGAGTCTGCAGAAGACCTGAGACTGGGACGGAGATTTGTCTTCCAACAAGACAATGATCCGAAACATAAAACATCTACAATAGAGTGGTTCACAAATAAACATCTCCAGGTGTTAGAATGGCCAAGTCAAAGTCCAGACCTGAATCCAATCGAGAATCTGTGGAAAGAACTGAAAACTGCTGTTCACAAACGCTGTCCATCCAACTTCACTGAGCTCCAGCTGTTTTGCAAATATTTCAGTCTCTCAATGTGAAAACTGATAGAGACAAACCCCAAGGACTCACAGCAGTAATCCAGCACAAGGTGGCGCTACAGAGGATTAACTTAAGGGGCTGAATCATTTTGCACGATGTTTGAAATATCCAATAAATTTCGTTTCACTTCATGATTGTCCCACTTGTTGTTGGTTCTTCACAAAAAATGACAGTTTTATATCTTTATGTTTGAGCCTGAAATGTGGCAAAAGGTCGAAAGATTCAAGGGGCCGAATACTTTCGCAAGGCGCTGTACAAGTGAATAAATACAGAATGAAATAATGAGATTTACTTTGTGTTTTTACTCGTCTGTTCTCATGTAACAATATCACTCTGAACATTAAGATTTTCATTTCTGTCACTATTGTCCAGCACTAATAATAATAATAATAGTAATACATTTTATTTATATTGCACTTTACATTTCATTATTATCACAGGCCGCGCCCGTCAGAAGTGTAACACCTGTCAATCACCTGCGGGGGGAGGGGCTTCGGACCCCGCTGCCGTTTCATTGGCCGGCTCGTCAGCGTGGTCTGAGGTGGGCGGGACTTCCTGGAGGGCCAATCACATCGCAGGATTCAGGACATTTGGGAAAAAGAGAAAAACTGAATCAGACGAATCAGATTCACATCAGCGTAACCATGGAGACGCCTCCATCACTGAAACATGGACAGGTTTTAATCATTAACATCTGCAGAGGTTCTGGAGGAAACATCCTGAAGGATTCTGTACCTGCTCCAGGTTCGGGGTCAGGTCCAGGACCACGGCCTCCTCCGGGACCACGGCCTCCTCCGGGACCTCGGTTTGGGGGGAGCAGTCGGTCTCTGGGACCTCAGGCTGCCGACAAAGGAACTTCTTTGAGACAAATCTTCAGCACAGATGAAAGTTTAGAGCAGACGACTGGACCGTTCACAGATTCTGATGTTCTAGAATAATCCAGTTCCACAAATACATCTGGACTTTACGTTTCTGGAACTGCAGGAAACCGTGAACCGGTCCCGCTCCACACTTACTGTAAAGTGTGAGATCCCGTCGTTATTATGGATGTAACGATTCTCGATTATATCGAATCGTCCGATACGTCACAGAAGTGCACGTGAGTTGGAGCGAGGTCACGTGACCAGTCGCCCCATAATAACCCTTTATATTATAAAGGGTTATTTGCCAGAACGACTCCCCAGTGAAGTGACGCTTTAAACACTCGTGCCCCCGTGTCACTGGTAATGGACACATGTTTACATGTACAACGTTACACGCGTGTACAGGGGGTAAACCAGACCAGATAAGTACTGCGCGGACTGATTTTATTTTGAAATACACCGGGTCTTCCTTTCCGTCAGCTTGATCCGTTGAGGCTCCGGTCTCGTCCGCCGGACGGCCTCGGTAGCCGGACCCGGACCTCGCGGAGCAGTGCGAGTGTGGCGAGTGGGCCGAGTGTGGCGAGTGTGGCGAGTGGGCCGAGTGTGGCGAGTGTGGTGAGTGTGGCGAGTATGCCGAGTGTGGCAACAATGGTTTTAATGACTTTCTAAGATCGCAGACGAGGGCCGGTAGATATTACATTTAAATATAACAAAATTGCACATAAATTGTAATAAACTCAAAATTGGGATTTAGGTCAAAGGTCTCACCTGCCCCTTGGCTTCTTCCTCCTCTTCCTCCTCTTCTTCCTCCTTCAGACTCTCACTGACCTGTTCTGCCTCCGCCTCTGCAGGGGGCGCCACTTCACCTGCAGCACACACGGCAGCATCAGAGCAGAGCGAGGTTCTTCAGGTCAGACACTGGGATTAAAGCTTTACCGTTACACGTCTCACATCTGTCCTCTGTCCTCACAGCAGCTGGACTCGTGTCTCCGTCCGTCTCACATCTGTCCTCTGTCCTCACAGCAGCTGGACTCGTGTCTCCGTCCGTCTCACATCTGTCCTCTGTCCTCACAGCAGCTGGACTCGTGTCTCCGTCCGTCTCACATCTGTCCTCTGTCCTCACAGCAGCTGGACTCAGCCTGGACACACACATGAGAGAGCTGTGACTGACCAATGGGCGAGGAACGCGCTTCTCTTTGGTCCTCATGGAGCTCACACTGCTGTAATACCACCCCCTGGTGGCTGGGGGAGACACTTTGGAGACAGGATTCTAATGGGACTTCTTAACGTCCCGAGAACGAGTTTATCTTTTTCTAAAGGTCGCTGTGACCCATGTGACTCCAGAGTCGGTCAATCAAGCTCTGGAGCTGTGTGGAGGCTCCGCCCACCCCGCGAGCGCAGGGTTTCCCGCCTTTTTGCCCTTTTAAGGACCAGGCTGAGTAGGAGGAGCCTGAGCGGCCATGTAAGTTTGACACATGACCCGGGACCTTTACTGTGAACGGGGCTGAACAGACATTAAAGGTCCTATGTCATGCAAAATCGACTTTTTGGAGCTTTTAACCATGTTGTTATGCTATTTCCTTCTCAAAAACACCCCCAGAGTGGTTTTTGGATTCATTCACGCAGTTCTCAGTAATCCTCCTGAATCCTGCGCTCTGAGCAGCTGCTCCGCCCTCTCCTGGTAAACGACTGGCATGTTCAGTTGTGTCGTCACAGCGGAACGGAAGTGCTCGACGTCTGTAATCTAATGCCTTACGGCCTGATTTTTATTTGTAAAACAGTTTTTTTCATTATTTCTGTCGTAAGAAAAAAAAAATAAAAAAAAAAAGGAAAAAAAAGAAAGTGCCTGACGCTGCGCTGCCCCTGTACCGAAAACAAACGCTCCCCCTGAGCGTCCGACCGGTCTGAACAGATGGTCATGTCATGTTGCACCGAAAGTTATGAAGAGGGAGCTTTTTCTAACCTACTCTGGAGTCTGGACACCTGTTCTTTTTTCTTACCTCACGATAATGTCACGGAGAAAACCGCGTTTGGCTGCGAGGACTGGACATTATTCAACCTTCCTAAAGAAGAGGCCATAGAAGTTGGACTTTCCCTCCGGGATTCAGCGACTATCAGCCACAATAGTGTTTGTCTGAGCCTGTCGCTGATGGATGCTTGGTGAACCTTGGCCAGAATCAAAGTGGATTAACTTTTATAACCAGCGCAAGTCCCATAATGGAAACATCAGAGTGGTGAGTCGATCAAAATGCATGTTAGCGTGTGTGTGTTAGCGTGTGTGTTAGCGTGTGTGTGTTAGCGTGTGTGTTAGCCATTTAGCCATGAAGCTGTGTTGCACATGTTAACTCCTTATAACAGCATCATGAAATAACTTCACTTTTTGCTGTGATATATATATTTCTACTACTGCTAAAGTTGTATGAGCGGCGAGAGGGGGCGGAGTTAACTGAATCCAAGCGTTTTGTCTTCCGGGTTGGAAAAATACCTCCAGAAAATACTTATATTTATCACAAAAATGAGTGCTCCGTAGTGGTAGAGGTACAATATATCATATAAAGGCCTATACTTTACTTTGGAATGGCTTAAAATAGCAGGATACAGGTCCTTTAACCCATCTCTCATTATTATTATTATATCTATGGTTCTGACCCAAAAGCAAAGCTCCAGGACTGTTGGCTCAATGTTCTGATGAGTTTAGTTCATTCACAGCTGCTGTCGATTAAAAATATAGAACGTTTCTGTCGTTTGAAGTTTTCAGATCAAAATAAGGCGTTTTGTGCCCGGTTAAAGTGGTTAGAGGTGGAATATAGTTCAATAGGTTCTGGTTTGGTGAAGCTCCAGAGCTCAGGCCGTGTTATCCGTCTGTGTGAGTTTAATCCTGTTTTTCTAACGCTCTGCAGACTCGGCCCGGCTCACGGACTCGGCCCGGCTCAGGGACTCGGCTCACGGACTCGGCCCGGCTCACGGACTCGGCTCACGGACTCGGCTCACGGACTCGGCTCACGGACTCGGCTCACGGACTCGGCCCGGCTCACGGACTCGGCCCGGCTCAGGGACACGGCTCACGGACTCGGCCCGGCTCACGGACTCGGCCCGGCTCAGGGACTCGGCCCGGCTCAGGGACTCGGCTCACGGACTCGGCCCGGCTCACGGACTCGGCCCGGCTCACGGACTCGGCCCGGCTCAGGGGGGGTTTTGTTTCCGGGCTGTGGAGCCAGTTCAAGCCTCTGCACCGACAAACCGCTTTAAACCGGACCTCTTCCAGACGGAGTAGATGTCCTGCAGGCTGGACGGTCCCTCCGGCGCCCCCACCTGGACACCAGAGGAAAACATCTGTATTTATCACCTTTAAACCAAACGGATCAAAGGTTCATCAACGTCCTCAGTCGACACGAGGCTTCACTTTAACCCCCGCCTTAACCGAGCGCATTTTCTACAGTTCAGCTTTACCCAAATCCAAAAGCTTCTTAGCTCACAGCCTAAAGGCCAGGGTAACGCCTCATTTGAAAGCTAAGGCCTAGAAAACCGATTGTAACTTATTATTGTTTGTCACTTTTTCGTCACAGTTTGGTCCCCTTGTTGTCGCTCTTTATTGTTGATTTTCCAATACTTTTGTGTCGCTCTTTTGACACTTTCTTGCTTTTAGATTTGGGTAAAGCCGAACTGGAGAAAATGTGCTCGTTCATGTCGGGGTTAAGACATGTTTTATAAATGTGTTGCAAGTATCGATAGTTAGTACATTATTGTGACGTGTTATAACAGCATTAATAACTAACATGTGACACACACTCTTAAGCCCCGCCTCCCCCGACAAAAACATGACAAAGCAACAATAGAGTTTAGCTCAGTTTTGTAGGTCTTAGCTTTCAAATGAGGCGTTGCCCTGGCCTAGAGGCTTTAAGCTCCAGGTGAGAAGCTTCAGATTTGGGTAAAACTGAACTGAAGAAAATGAAGTGGTTAATGTTGGGGCCCCTCCTCTCCTGCTCAGTCTGGGGCCCCTCTGCTGCTGTAACATTGTGTACTCCTGCACAGCGGAGCAGAAAGTTCCGCCCACTCTCTGATTGGAGTAAAGCTGACAGCTCTGAGCCCCGGGGCAGAGAGGAGGACACTCTGTACCGACGCGTTTCTCTGATGTATATTTATCTGATATATATTTATATTATAAGCAGTAAAGGAAGTCTCGTGTTTACCTGCGAGAGGTGCCTGTGCAGTTTCGCGGCCGCCTTTGAGAACCCTCGGCTCTGTAAGTGTCTGTAGATGAGCAGCAGCAGCGCCTCGTGCTCCTCCGGGTCCATGTCTGCACTTGTTATTACGAGCAGCGCGCGCCGACGCCAAATGTGCAGCATGTGCGCGAGCGGACACGCCCACCTCGAAAGGCCCGACGGGAAACGGAGTCCGGAGAGAAACAAACCCGAGTTCAAGAATGTCACAAAATAAAACGTTTAACCTGATCCTCAGTCACGTGAATCTATTTAAATATTCATCAAAAAAAGAAAAGCATTTTCCACAGCAAACAATCCATTACAACCGCCACGATATCAATATTATTATTGATCCAAAAGTCTCCCAGGGCCCCATCATAATCATTTACTAAGTTATTATTTTACAGTTACAATATTTATGTATTGGTTTATTTGGTTGGGACAGTGGTTAAGGGTTAAGGGTCATCACATTAATAAAAATATAATAGTTAAATACTGATTTAAAGAGGTACATTTTAGCCAATAAATAAACATTTTCTTTCAAAATCTGTGGTTTTTCAATGTACTTGTTTTGTAAACAAGCTTTGGGGGCCCCCTGTAGTACCTCTGAGGGCCCCCAGGGGGCCTCGGACCCCACTTTGGGAATCACTGCATTACAACATTAATATATAATAATAAAAGTGCAGGAAGAGGCAGAAACCCCAAATGGTTTTATAATCCCACTGACCAATAAAATACATTTACTCTCGAGTATAAAACGATATTTAAAAAATGAAGAATGATGAGCCGGTCTGATATATTGGTCTGATGTATCGGCCTGATATATCGGCCTGATGTATCGGTCTGATATATCGGCCTGATATATCGGTCTGATATATCGGCCTGATGTATCGGCCTGATGTATCGGCCTGATATACGATCTGATATATCGATCTGATATATCGGTCTGATGTATCGGCCTGATATATCGGCCTGATGTATCGGTCTGATATATCGGCCTGATATATCGGTCTGATATATCGGCCTGATGTATCGGCCTGATGTATCGGCCTGATATACGATCTGATATATCGATCTGATATATCGGTCTGATGTATCGGCCTGATATATCGGCCTGATGTATCGATCTGATATATCGGTCTGATGTATCGGTCTGATATATCGGTCTGATATATCGATCTGATGTATTGGCCTGATATATCGGCCTGATGTATCGGCCTGATGTATCGGCCTGATATATCGGCCTGATGTATCGGCCTGATATATCGGCCTGATGTATCGGTCTGATGTATCGGCCTGATGTATCGGCCTGATATATCGGCCTGATGTATCGGCCTGATGTATCGGCCGGGCCCTCGTCAGGAGGTGGACATGTTTAAAAAGACAGGACTCTCGTGAAGTTTGGAAAATGGTTCGTTTTATTTAGTGACCGTGTTGGGAGTAACTAAATACATGTATTTAGAATACTCATTTTGAGTAACTGTACTTCGGTAAAGTTACTCTTTCATTTGAGAGTATTTAGATACAGTTACTTTCCAAATATCAAAGGAAAACGTCCCAGTATCAGTCATTACACGTTAGCTCCATATTCAAAACATTAAGAACTTTTAATGTTTTTCCTCCTAAAATAAAATAAAGATTTAAAGTAGTTCATACAAACACGTGTCACATGATGCTGTATCTGCTGCTCCATTGGCCAACAGAGTTACACAGTGTTCCAATAATCGTAGTCTTAATGTTTGTAATTATACGCCATATTTATACATAAATATAATGACAATCAATGTGAAAGTATCTAAAAGTATTCAAAGTATTCAGAACACAGTACAGTAAAGTAACGGAATACGTTACAAAATACATTTTAAGGCAAGTATTCAGTATTCAGTAACTAAATACAATTTCAAGGTATTCTCCCCAACACTGAGAGTAACTGATGAATCCAGCGGACAATGGAGCCGCTCTCTGATATAAATATTCAGCCTGTAGATGCTCACGGAAAACAAATACTCGAGATTTTTGAATGAGTTTATTTGGAACGCTCGGTGGAAATGGTTTAGTCAAACACCACAGGTATTGTTCCACACAGTCATGAAATATCACCTCCCACAGTTAGACATTTCCCAAAGCACATGTTCCTGTTTCAGTTCTTCACATTAAGAACAAAGTCGAATCAGACAAATATTCACATTGTTACGGTAAACTGGAGTCCCAGGCGTCACAGGCAGAACGGTTTCAGGCTCACGGGAGGAAGTTCTTGGCTCTGCTCGGTCTCACATGTGTCACTGGTTTAGGGTGACCAGATGTTCTGCCTGAAACACTGGGACACTATGAACCATGTATCCCCTGAGCTAAATGCTACATGCTAAATGCTAAATGCTAAATCTGCTTGTTGACGTCTGATGCACCGATCAGCATTAACATGACAGACTTTATATTTGTATTGGTTTCTAATTGGTGACAAACATTTGCGTTTCCCAAAGACATGAACTTTAAAGCAAAGTTTGTTATTTTCTGGATCATATTGGCCAAAAACTGGGACACTTGAGACAGATCCTGTGTGAAACTGGGACGAATGAATGTGTGAGGACATGGGACAGAGGAGTCAAAACTGGGACTGTCCCGGGTAACCTGGGACGTCTGGTCACCCTAGTCCGAGTTCAGTTCTTCGTGATGCAGGTGATCACGGGTGCCATGTTCCCTCATTCGTGACCTTCTTCACACAGCGCCTCGGCTCAGGACATTCGTGATAAACATGGAGGATGTTTTGGGCCAAAAAAACAATTATTTCTCGAACGTCTCGATCAGTGGTTTCGCTCGGGGTCATTTTGACCGACGGTCATAAAAACCCGTCATGAGATGTTTTTATCTGTCATTTATTAACCTTCATGGTCTGGGTGAATACTCGATTCTGATTGGCTGGTGGGGCATTATTTCCGCACATGTAGTCCGGTAGTTAAATCACTGGGATATCACTCCGCTGCGGGCATCGCCATAGCAACGCATAACACCGCTGAATCAGATAAACGCTTAATTAGTGACCGTCATGAACGAGATGGATTTTGTGGTTTGGTTCAAAGTTTTTGGCCAAAACTAAACTTTTGGTGAACGGGAAGTAGAGGAGAGCAGGTTAGCTTACGCTCATAAAATATGAACTTTCCATTTCTGTTTAAAACGGTTAAGGCAGTTTTATGTTCAGACGATCATAAATGATCCGTGCACTGAAGCACATCTGGATTAGGAAAGTCAAACAAAGTTTCAGTTCGTGAGCTCGAGGTGTGAGCGACTCCACTGTAGATGTTTCCATAAACAGCTGAGCTACAGCTAGCTCGCTCGCTAGTTAGCTTCAGGTTAAACTCCTGCCGCATATCGGCGTTTCCTCCCACGGAAAGGTGCAGTTAGTCCTGTTGTGTTGTGAGTCTGGAGGTGCTATAGAAAAATGGTTACAAGAAGTTATGGATCTACTGCTATGGAACAAATTATTGGCTGTATAGCGATTTAAACTTTGCAATAGCAGGGACCGCAAAACGGTAAAGAAGGCAATGTCTGGAAGGTCATTTAAATGTGTGGTATAGCTCAGCTGTGTCTGTCCTTGTCTTCAGTTTGGAGGTCTGTGATTGGTGATTTGAACGTCTCCCATGTCTTTTTGTCCTTGTAGTTTGTCCCGTCCTTCGTGCTTGTCTCTATGTTGTGTAAATCAATAAAATGTTTATGTAAAAGACTCGGGGATGAAGACCGGGCAGAGCCACTTTGCAACGAGGAGTAAACGAGAATGTGACTCTTTTCAGATTCAAATATAAAAGGTGCAACATTCGCCTGATTCTTCACATATTCCCGCCGGGACACGTCCCAAAGGCCACAGCGGCCCGGGACCATGTGACCATGCGTAACAATCATTCATCATAACATCAGTTTGAGAATCATCATGTGTTACGTGTAAACCTCACATTAATCCCAGGTTTCACTTTGGCTACAGTTTTTGTCTAAAACGACATTTCAGACAAAGAAGAAAAAACAACAGAAAATAAACTTGTTTGTGGAAACATCGAGGATTAAACCCGAGTGCAAAATACTGGACTGAACCCAGCGCTGGGACTCTGTTCAGTCCGGGTTTAGGTCCTCGTTCGTACCTTTTGTTCTGCCCTCCTTCACCCCTCCCTCCTGCCTGGTTGGGTTGATCCAAGTCCTGGTCAGATCTTGTTCTCCATCATCCTGGAGTTGAGTTTGTGGAAGAAGGCCTGCAGTTTGCACAGGTGACACTTGCTTTTCTTCCTCTTCTCCTTCTTCTTCTTGTCGCTCCGGTCTTTCTTCTCCGCAGCAGCGCTGGTCCTCCTCTGCACCTCCTCCTCCTCCTCGTCCTCCTCCTCCTCGACCCAGGGCTCCCAGGCTCCTCTGCGACGGCTCGGGTCGGCTCTGCGCTCGGCCACAAAACAGACACAACACGTTTTACTCTTTCCACGAATCAGTCGGTGCAGGAAATAAATGCAGTGATGTCGATTCAAACGTCTGTCGATATTTAACACCTCTTAACAGCTTTACCCAAATCTAAACGCGTTCCTAATGGCGTTTACACCATATTAGTCCAGTGCTCCGGTCTCTGCACTGGCTTCCTGTCACTCAGAGAATAGAATTTAAAACAGCTCTGCTTGTGTACAAGTCGTTTCATGGTTTAGCACCAAAGTCCATCTCTGACATGTTAGAGCCGTATGAACCATCTCGGGCCCTGAGAACTTCAGGGAGGGGTCTCCTGGTGGTTCCCAGAGTCAGGACTAAACACGCTGAGGCTAAAGCTAAAATCTGGAACAGTCTTCATGAGGATGTGAGACAGACCTCAACTCTGACAATGTTCAAATCCAGGCTGAAAACAGCTCTTTTTACCCGAGCAGATGAAAACTGAAAGTATTTTATCTGCACTCTGGCCTTTTACTGTCATTGATTAATTTTTATGTTGATGTTTTATGGATTTGATCTGTTTTCTTGTAATTTTACGCAACTGTGAAGCTTTTGAATTGCCTTGTGTATGAATTGTGCTCTACAAATAAACTTGCCTTGCCTATAGGTGTGGCACGATTAATTTGAAAGCTAAGACCTACAAAACTGGTCTAAGATTTTTCCTCTCGTTGTCACTTTTTGGACGTTTCTTTATTAATCTTTTAGTCTTTTTTTGTGTTTTTGGTTTGTCGTGTTTTTGATGCTTTCGATGGTGATTTTTGAGCTTTTTGTCTGTTTAATTTGTTTTTTATTCTGACACAGACGTTCCGGAGGAAACACGACTCAAATCTCGGACGCGTTTCTCCTTCTCGACTGAACCCGTGTCCGTGGCGTGTTTGTGCCCACCTGGGGTCGTCGGGCGGGTACGACACGGGCACGGCGGTCCTGTTGTGGTGGACGAGACGCCGCAGCAGCTCCTGCACCACCTCCGGCCTGTGGTCCGACAGGTCGCGGCGCTCGAACGGGTCGGCGCTGATGTTGAAGAGCCACACGGAGCGATGAGCGGCCGACTTATGGGGGAAGGAGAAGAGGCGCTCCAGATTCCACCAGCGCCCGGGCAGAGAGGGCACCACCTGGGCACAGAGAGGTCACTGGTCAAACTACCTTCTCTACCTGGACACAGAGAGACGCCTCACTGGTCAAACTACCTTCTCTATCTGGACACAGAGAGACGCCTCACTGGTCAAACTACCTTCTCTATCTGGACACAGAGAGACGCCTCACTGGTCAAACTACCTTCTCTACCTGGACACAGAGAGACGCCTCACTGGTCAAACTACCTTCTCTACCTGGACACAGAGAGACGCCTCACTGGTCAAACTACCTTCTCTACCTGGGCACAGAGAGAGAGACGCCTCACTGGTCAAACTACCTTCTCTATCTGGACACAGAGAGACGCCTCACTGGTCAAACTACCTTCTCTATCTGGACACAGAGAGACGCCTCACTGGTCAAACTACCTTCTCTATCTGGACACAGAGAGACGCCTCACTGGTCAAACTACCTTCTCTACCTGGGCACAGAGAGACGCCTCACTGGTCAAACTACCTTCTCTATCTGGACACAGACAGACTGGTTGACAGAGCTTCAGAGACCTCCAGTAAGAGCTCAGCTAAAACAGGCTCTAAAGGTGAGACTGTTGTTTATATGAAACATGGAAGTTCACGCAGCTCATTACCTTTGCATTGGCCTGTCACCATGAGTTTATTTCAGCAGCTCTGAGTGGAATTATTGTGGATAAGTGATGTTATTATTTCCCTATGTTTAAAGCACTGACACCTCTTTAGGGCCACTTAAAACACTGGGTCACACCTTGTCGTCCCAGGGGGAGCGTGAGAGCCCCTGCCCTAAAGACAGAGTGTGGTACCTGCGGTGGTACCCAGTCCCCGTGGCCTGGGTCTCCCGTCAGCAGTTTCCAGTCGCCCACTCGGATCGCCGCCTGCACCGACGTGTCCCACAGTGCACTGGGGCTCAGCAGGTCCGGCCCGGGACCGGACCCAGAGCCGGGGTCTGAGGCAGGTCCCAGGGACGGTCTGGGTCTGGAGAGGGTCGCGTTGTGGAGCTGGGATTTAAACAGGACACATGTTAACACTATTATATTTAACTTTCTGCTCAGAATGTTCCCACTTTTCTTTAGTTCGACCGATTTAGTAAAATGGGTCTAAAGTTTGATCCTTTGAGTCGAGTTTGATGTAATATCAGTGACACGTGCTCTGACCTTCCTGCTCTTGGTCCGGAACAGCCCGGTTTTCGCCTGTATCCCGGTTTGGGACGCTGGTGTCCCGGTTTGGGACGCTGGTGTCCCGGTCCAGGTTTGGGAGTTACGTTCCCGTCTCCCGCCGCGGCCCGTGGCTCCCGCTGCGTCTCGTCTCTGCGTTTTACGGATTTTCTTGGGGAAGTTGCGCTTGTTCTTCTTCTTGAGTTTAAAGGCCGACTTCTGCTTCGGCTTCAGCCTCAAAACCTTCTTCTTCTTCTTCTTCTTCTTTGGAGGCTTTTTCAGCTTTGGTCGCTGCGGTTTCCCTGGTAACGACAGACGGACAGAGGTCAGATGTGCTGGTGGCCCGTCCCCCCGTCCTCCCCATCCTCCCCCGTCCTCCCCTGCCCCTTGGGCCTCACCGGGTCCGCCGTCCCAGGGTGCACTGGGGCGGTACGGCCGGTGCAGCGGGTCGATGTTGTGGAGGATCTCGGTTCGAGGAGAAGGTTTTCCCTCAGAGATGGTCGGCCACACGTCGAAGCCGTCCAGCCCCGCGCTCTGCAACACGACACATCTGAGATCGAACTCCGTCAGAGTCACAAACGTTTGAGTGAGTACCTGGTGCGGGTCTCCTCCGGCCAGTCGGACCAGTGTGGGGAACCAGTCTGTGATGTGGAGCAGGTCCGTGGACACTCGTCTGCGTCGCTTTATCAGAGGACTGTGCACGAAGCCCACGCCGCGGATTCCTCCCTCCCAGTACGTGCCCTGAACGCACCACGCCAGACGAGAGTCAGAGAGAGAGAGGACTGATACTGACTGTGTGCCTCCGGCCCCTAGGGGGCGCTGTGGTTTATCCTCCGGCCCCTAGGGGGCGCTGTGGTTTATCCTCCGGCCCCTAGGGGGCGCTGTGGTTTATCCTGTGTGGGAGACACAGCAGGTATAAAAAGGACAGGAAACTGGCACAGGGAGTTGGCCTCAGGCACACACACACACACACACACACACACATACGTGGTTTTATGGTTTATGTTGACCTTTTGGAAAAACCAACCCTGGTGTGGTTTAAGAGGACTATGGTTTCCCAAGGTCCTAGAGAGATAAGCTCTGGATAGACTAACTGTAAAAAATCTGAAAAAAATGTAGGTCTATTTAACATCCTTGTATCAGCTACGGTTGTCTATACACAGCCACCGACCAGAAGGTGGTTCATGAGGACCAAAGATGAATTATGAGGACTTTAAACATAACTGAACCACAATTCCCCTATGAGAGACCAACAGGCCCGTTTGGAACCATGAGGCCGTCCTTCCGTGGACCCACCACCTGCAGGAGGAGCCATAGGGGACTGGTGCTATGTGATTTGGGCAGCTCCAACGGCTGCCTCCACGACCCGGCAACGGACAAGTGGGAGAAAATGGATGGATGGATGAACCACAATTAGAGGCTGGAAAAGTTTTAATGTTCTTCATACATACACTCCATGCTTATCCATCTTTTACCTTTAGTTGTCTTTTATGTGCTAGTCCACGATTTCTCACAAAGTCTCTTATATTCTGCAGTGTTCTCTGACTTAAGGCCATTTCTGCTTGCTTACACTGAGTTACTTCATTTTTTGTGGCCAGTTTTCCTCTCTTGATGTGTTTTTTAAAATGCCGCATTACAGCTGCTTCTTCAGTCTTTGACCATGCTCTTTTTGTCACTCTGCGTTTTGGTCCAGGTTGCTTTGCAGGCCTCTGTGCTGCCTCTGAAAAGGAAAATTAGGAATTAATTTAAACAAAACAATGTGAATAAGTCAGAGCAAGACTACTACAAGAGTAAACAGAAGAACTTGCCTTCAAAATCAGAGGTATCTCCATCAGCTATGTCGATCGGGTCATCATCTATAACCACAGTTGCCGCTTGTTTCTCAGCAGAGTCCCCCGAGTCACTGTGACTCTCCTCTTCGGCCTCATCTGCACTGATGGGAATTTCATCTAAAAACAAAAGGGGGATTCAATTCAATCAGCCCGCTCCTAAAGCCACCAGGCCTGGGAAAACTCACCAAGGCTGGGGCTAAGATCCCCAGCCGGCTCCTAAAGCTACCAGCCCCGCACCAACATCCACCACAATGACCCACCCTCTACTCCACTTACACTACCCGGCTCAGGGCACTCCAACCCCGGCCTACGTGCACACACTCGCCCCCCTGGCTCCTCTGGACCTCCTCTGACCAGCCTGCTCCTAAAGCTACCAGCCCCGCACCAACATCCACCACAATGACCCACCCTCTACTCCACTTACACTACCCGGCTCAGGGCACTCCTACCCCGGCCCTACATGCACACCCAGATAAGAGATACATTTAACAAACCTTCAAGTTCAATCTCCTCCAGCGTCTTTCCTTTTAGCGAGGAAATGGATCCCTTCTCCATTAAAAGCAATACTTTGGATATCTTTGCAAGTTGTGTTGTTGGAACAGGCAGTCTGTAGAATTCCCTGTGTACGCGGATATCATGTCCAAGGAAGTCTGCCACCTGATCCAGCTCATTCTCCTGGAGGTTTAAGACTTGAGATAGCGTGGCCACATGTTTCCTGAGACCCGTCGACCGGAGGTGCTCGGGGTACTTTGTGTCGCACTGTGTGGAGAAACGTCTCAGGCAGTCACTTCCTCTATAATGGGTTGGTGCTTTGGGTCGTGCAAATAAGAATGGGTTTGAGGGAGACACACCACATTCTTTCCTCTTATTTGTGAGTAGTGTAAGACCATTGACAACAGGTCGGGGGAGAAGAACTGCAACTTTTCTCCCTCTTTTACCCATAATTTCCACGCGACTTAGATACCGGCAGAGCTTCTTTTCTGTGTCCGATAAACCAAGGCTTACATCCGCATGAAGTTGTTGATTATCCCTCTCCAGAAAATGTTTCAGAGGCATTTTGGAAACCTCTCCAGCTCGCCGACGGTTGAACACAATGATTTGTGTGAGCAACACCATGGCAAGACGGGCATAAGTTTGAGCATCATCTGTTTCTTGCAGTTTGCTTGTGGCCTCTTCTGCTGCCTTTTCCAAAAACTTGTGAAGTTTCACAACATCTTCAGTGAATGGTAAGGTTAACGGTTTATTAAACTTGGCATCACTCAGTGTGTTAAGGGCATTGTGAGATACATATTCTTTCCACTTGGTACTGAGCAACTTCTTAAATGTTTCAGTATACTTCACCAGCTTCTCATCTTCTGCCATCAAGCCCCGGCAGTGGATGATGTCGCAGATCTTATTCAGTGTGTGGCCGAGTTTAAGAGCAAGGCTCGGGGTTTTGTACGAAAGATTGTCATCATTAAAACCTGCTACCTTTTTGACCGCTTGTACCACTTTCTCAAAGTTTGCAGGCCTAACAGCATCTTCCAGGGTCGGCACAGAGAAATCTGTCCGCAAGCACAGCAGCAGACGTCCCACTTCTCTCAGTTTTTGTCTTATGTATTCATACTTTGTTGTATCTTGTCCATGAATGTTGTAAAGTGACTGGGCAAACTGGAGAATACAGAAGTCATTTCGCACAACTGATCCAACTTCATCCACGTTCATAACACTGAGAAGCTTCCAAACCCCACCCGAGATTTGCGCACATAAGGCGGCATCCTGAGCTGATGCAGAGCCGAGGATCCTTCTCCTTCCAGACGTCTCTTCTTGGTTTGCATCTTCGGGTTTGTGAGGGCACCTGCGAGTATGCCTCCATAGTTCTTTGCGGAGAAACATGCCTTGACAATACATGCAGTGAATAAACTTTCCATCCAAAGCTTTTTTTTTGCATCGTCGCTTCACTTTCAATTGCCCTTTCCCACTTTGTAATACTGCTTGATTATGTAAAAAGTTCCCTTTATTCCTAATTTTTTCAATCCGTTTGTTGCGCTCCTTGACATCAGTAAGGGAAAAGACTTGTACAATCTCTGCATTGGTCTTGTGTGTTTTAAGATGTCTCGATATTTTCTTCTGGGGCTTACCGCAGACAAAGCAGTAATTTATGGAACTTGTCCGCTGTGGGTCTCCTCTTTGTGGACCATTCTCTGAATGCAACTCTGAGGTGTATGAAGAACTACCTTGCTGGCTGGTTCCCGGTGCACTAGAAGCAGGAGCAAGACTTGTATCCGACTTTTGTGTCAGCCATATATTTGGATGGGGGAGCTCATCTAAATCTTCATCACCCACATAGTCTGGGTCTGAGTCTGGGTTGTTTTTTTCTTGTGCCATCTCCTGCCTTTGGTCCTTCCCAGTGTCACTCTGAAAGATAAACAGACAATACTTGAACCTACAAAGAACCACCCAGGCTGGGGCTAAGTTCCACAGCCAGCTCCTAAACCCAATACCCCGGTCCCCAACTCATCAGGGCCGGGGAAAACTCACCAAGGCTGGGGCTAAGTTCCACAGCCTGCTCCTAAAGCTACCAGCCCCGCACCAACATCCACCACAATGACCCACCCTCTACTCCACTTACACTACCCGGCTCAGGGCACTCCTACCCCGGCCTACGTGCACACACTCGCCCCCCTGGCTCCTCTGGACCTCCTCTGACCAGCCTGCTCCTAAAGCTACCAGCTCCGCACCAACATCCACCACAATGACCCACCCTCTACTCCACTTACACTACCCGGCTCAGGGCACTCCTACCCCGGCCTACGTGCACACACTCGCCCCCCTGGCTCCTCTGGACCTCCTCTGACCAGCCTGCTCCTAAAGCTACCAGCTCCGCACCGACATCCACCACAATGACCCACCCTCTACTCCACTTACACTACCCGGCTCAGGGCACTCCAACCCCGGCCTACGTGCACACACTCGCCCCCCTGGCTCCTCTGGACCTCCTCTGACCAGCCTGCTCCTAAAGCTACCAGCTCCGCACCGACATCCACCACAATGACCCACCCTCTACTCCACTTACACTACCCGGCTCAGGGCACTCCTACCCCGGCCTACGTGCACACACTCGCCCCCCTGGCTCCTCTGGACCTCCTCTGACCAGCCTGCTCCTAAAGCTACCAGCTCCGCACCGACATCCACCACAATGACCCACCCTCTACTCCACTTACACTACCCGGCTCAGGGCACTCCTACCCCGGCCTACGTGCACACACTCGCCCCCCTGGCTCCTCTGGACCTCCTCTGACCAGCCTGCTCCTAAAGCTACCAGCTCCGCACCGACATCCACCACAATGACCCACCCTCTACTCCACTTACACTACCCGGCTCAGGGCACTCCAACCCCGGCCTACGTGCACACACTCGCCCCCCTGGCTCCTCTGGACCTCCTCTGACCAGCCTGCTCCTAAAGCTACCAGCTCCGCACCGACATCCACCACAATGACCCACCCTCTACTCCACTTACACTACCCGGCTCAGGGCACTCCTACCCCGGCCTACGTGCACACACTCGCCCCCCTGGCTCCTCTGGACCTCCTCTGACCAGCCTGCTCCTAAAGCTACCAGCTCCGCACCGACATCCACCACAATGACCCACCCTCTACTCCACTTACACTACCCGGCTCAGGGCACTCCAACCCCGGCCTACGTGCACACACTCGCCCCCCTGGCTCCTCTGGACCTCCTCTGACCAGCCTGCTCCTAAAGCTACCAGCTCCGCACCGACATCCACCACAATGACCCACCCTCTACTCCACTTACACTACCCGGCTCAGGGCACTCCTACCCCGGCCTACGTGCACACACTCGCCCCCCTGGCTCCTCTGGACCTCCTCTGACCAGCCTGCTCCTAAAGCTACCAGCTCCGCACCGACATCCACCACAATGACCCACCCTCTACTCCACTTACACTACCCGGCTCAGGGCACTCCTACCCCGGCCTACGTGCACACACTCGCCCCCCTGGCTCCTCTGGACCTCCTCTGACCAGCCTGCTCCTAAAGCTACCAGCTCCGCACCGACATCCACCACAATGACCCACCCTCTACTCCACTTACACTACCCGGCTCAGGGCACTCCTACCCCGGCCTACGTGCACACACTCGCCCCCCTGACTCCTCTGGACCTCCGGGGACACACAGCCCACATCTCGGACCCACTCTTAAGCACCCCTCCTCGGACTACACCCCCCAACTCATCCAGGCCGGGGAAAACTCACCAAGGCTGGGGCTAAGTTCCACAGCTAGCTCCAAAACCCAATAGCCCGGTCCCCATATCATCCAGCCCGGGGATAAATCCTCCAGGCCGGGGCTAAGTTCCATTCAGAAAATACTTGATAACGTATATTTAACAAGGACTAGATACTTACCAATATATTTTCTTGTCTTCTTTGGAGTGAACTTTCTCTTGGTCCTTCTTCTTCGCATTACCATTAGATGTCTTCCGAAATCACTCAACATGCCCGGACACATATCCCGCACGTGTCCCCATAAAGAACCAATCACAATGGAGCCTTCAATACCGCCAGAGTAGGGTAGGGGGAGCACATCATACACTCCATACACAAGAAGTCAGGTTGGGGTATTATATGGACGTCAAATAAACTTTCAATTTATGGTCTTTAAAAGCTAAGAATTTAAAAAAACTTGATATGTGCATGATATATTATCATTGAGCATTAAAAGGACTTCAGAAAAACAATGAAATTATGCTCTTTATATGCTAAAAATTAAAATACAAAATCTTGGTTTATGAGGACCGTAGCATAGTCCTGCTAATCCCCTTAGGTTCTCGTAGTGCTGGTGAGTAGTCAGGTCAATTGGCTCCATAAACCATATATACAGACACACACACACACACACACACACACACACACACACACACACACACACACACACGCACGCACGCTTTGCGACTATATTTGGTTTTATTCCCTCACATCCTCGGAGCCGCCTGTTGCCCCGGTGACCGGAGTTGTCAGGTGACAGACATTGTCCTCGATTTGTAACTGCTTTAGTTCAAGGGCTTATTGTATTGCTAATGGCCTCGACTACGGCATTGAATACTGTATGACTCAAAGGTGTCGATCTCGTGGGTGCTGCGGGGCTGGAGCACCTCAGCACCCACTCAAATCTTTGGGCATCCAGACGAATTTGCCTTAATTACAAAATGATTAAATACATTTAGCCTAACCAGTTCAGCCGCTACTCTGCGAAAACACAAGCGTGGGGCGGAGAACCAACGCTCCACTCGTTTAGCTCCATAGGTAGAGCGCCGGGCTCACAACCACAAGTTTGTGAGATCGATCCAGACCGAGATCGATCTGGCCCTTCACCGTAGGGGCCAGTTGCTGCCCCCGGTGAAGGGCTGCGCCCCGTTATCCGTGGAGTAGATCATATTATTATCATTATTATTATGTTATTACCTTGCGCCCCCGTAGGGGCCAGTTGCTGCCCCCGGTGAAGGGCTGCGCCCCGTTATCCGTGGAGTAGATCAGCACTGAGTTCTTGTAGAAGCCGTGGCGCCTCAGAGCGTACGTGACGTTCTTCACCGCCTCGTCCACCGTCGACACCATGGCGAGGAACTTCCGGCGCTCCACACTGGTCACGCCGCGGTACGGCAGCAGGTAGGAGCGCGGCGAGACGAGGGGGGTGTGCACGGCCTGCAGGCAAACACGTCAGATGCCCTCCCGTACACTTCACAACTACACACTGAAGGCCAGAAATGAGACGTTTTAACCAAAGATGAACCAAATCTGAAGAATGGGCAGAGCCGGGTTTAAGTGTGAATGATTTTCTCTGATAACGAGTTTATTCACAAACGAGACACATTCTTCTGTCAGGGATCTGCTGCAGGAGTTTCAGAGTGAGACACGTTTAAATGTCTCCAGAGAAAGCCTCTCCTTTTCTCTCCTAAAGCCTCGCTGGTCTGCAGTTTTATTTTGAAGGAGCTGTTTCAGTAAAGCGGTGCAGAAACGGCGGGAGGCGCCTCTTTACGGGAAGTCGTCTGGTTCTCATCTGCGTTTGATAAAGACGGGAACAACGCAGTTTGATTTGGTTCAGAGAAGAAGAGCCATTTTTTAAGACTCGTTTAGACACAATTTGCTGAAAAACAAACTTAGGATTTGTGTTTATTAATCCCCTGTAACCAAGTGCATTTTGTCCCGTTCGGCTTTACCCAAATCTAAAGCTTTGTGACTGGAGTTATAGGCCAGTGGAACGTCTTATGTGAAACCTAAGACCAACAAAACTGATCTGAACGGATCTTTTTCCTTGCGTTGATGCCGTGTTGTCATTTTTATGTTTTCATTGCTTTGTTATGATTTTTGTGGCTTTTTTAATGTTGTTGTTGTGATTTCATCCTCGACATTTTCTCGTTGAAAGGAACAGGCCAGTGTTTTTCCCCAGACTGAGATCTGTTCTTACCGGAGCTTAGACGAGTTGATGCGTACCTGTCTGGTCTGTGCGCGTGCGCTCAGTCACGCACAAAGACCAAAGATGTTGTTAGCATTCAGCCTCTCCTCCTCTCCTCTATGGGGCCAAACGGGGGTGAAGTTAGAAGCGACCGAGCTCTTCCACGTTTTCCCGATTTAAAACAGTTACATGAGCCTTTACAGTGTCCAAGTGTAGTTACACAAAAAAGGATTTTCTAACCGGATAAAAAGGGGAACTATATTGTGAGGCGTAATAATACAGGAGCACTTCAACGTCTGCGCAGTAAAGTCGAAGTGCTCATAAGGTGTTATTACGCCGCACAATATAGTTCCCCTTTTTAATCGGCTTAGAAAATCCATCTATTTTCAGCCTTTGAGCAGAGATGCCCAGACCTCAGGATCCACGCACACCTCCTCCAGCTGTTCTGGGGGGGGACCCCGAGGCGACACCAGGCCAGCTTGGAGACATAGTCCCACCAGCGTGTCCTGGTTCTGGGCCCCCTCCCAATAGGACATGCCTGTAACATCCACATGTTTAATGTTTTGTGACTAGACCTGGATCGTTTCATGTACCTGTTTTTAAACCGGGGGAACGTGGAAGAGCTCGGTCGCCTCTAACTTCACCCTCGTTTGGAGCTATAGCAATGCTGGGAGAGGCCTCAGCTCGTCTCAGCTCAGGTACCAGACCCCCGTGTGGATAATGGAGTCCTGTTCCTTTAAGGGCGGGGGCCTCACCTGCAGCGACAGCAGCAGGAACAGGGGGCGTCCCGGGTCGTGCGTCTGCAGGACGTGTCGAGCCTTCTGCGTGAACAGCGCCGTGGAGTAACGGCCCTCGTGGCCCCACGCCACGCTGTCGTTACCATGGAGATCGTAACCGCACACGCCCGGGCCGCTGCACGAGCCGTAACTGCGGAGACAGAGCGATGCCGATATGCACGGCCGATATTTTATACCGATATTTTTGGCCGATTTGTCCAAATGTCCCGTAAAAACATAAATACTTGGCCGCTCCTGCACTGGCCGATTGTATTTTATTATTTTAGGTGATTCGATCATAGCTTTGATTAGCTTCCGTTAGCTTTAGTATTCTGTTGCTAGCCGCTGCATTTTGCGCAGTGATCAAAAATACACAAAAATAATTGCGAATGTTAAAATTAAATTAAACTGAATTCATCAGGTTCTGTGCTTCAAAATGACAGCATGTCCAGATTCACTGAGGTTTAGTGGAACTTTTAGATCACACATTTTCTCTGAGGACTTTGCAATTGCAAAGTCTCTGCTGCTTTCCGTCCCGGAGATATCAGCGCTAGATCAGCCAATCCGCCAGCCGATATATTGGTCGACCTCGAGAGAGAATACGCTCTTCCTCTACATCATCCTCTACATCATCCTCTACATCATCCTCTACATCTTCCTCTACATCATCCTCCACTTTCCCATTTCTCTCTCATCTCCTCCCATTGGAGATGACCATGATACTGTAGACGAGATGTTGTCCACCATCGGTCTCCACACGTCCTCCTCTTTGTCCTGATGTAATGTGTGAGATCCTCCTCTGCGTCCTTACCTGTAGTAGTCCACGCTTCCTGTGAGCGAGCCGAAGAAGGAGTCGAAGCCTTTTCTCGTGGGGAGGCAGGACTTTCTGAAACAGAGACGGTTCAGCTTTAAAGACGTTCTAGAACATCATGAGGTCATGTGGGGTCTGCAGATGAGGTCCCAGAGAGAGAGGACAAAGGAAGGCTCTGACCTGTAGAAGCCCAGGTGCCACTTGCCCACCAGGTGAGTGGAGTAGCCCAGGCCCTGCAGTCGCTGGGGCAGAGTGTCCAGGTGAGGGGGCAGGCAGTTGGGCTGCTGCGGCCGGATGATGGAGTGCTGGAGACCACTGTGGATCTGATACCTGCAACGAAACAGTAACATCTCCCTTTTAAACTAAAAACAGACCAAACTCTTTACGATGGTTATTCTGAGATTTATCTCAAGTGACTCCAACATGTCTGTGTCTCTCCTGGTCTTTCCCACAGACATTCACTCACACCTGACACGTTTGGTATCCACGTGTAGCAGGCAAACACGTACCTCCTGGTGTCATGAACACGTACCTCCCGGTGATATAAACACGTACCTCCCGGTGATATAAACACGTACCTCCCGGTGATATAAACACGTACCTCCCGGTGTTATAAACACGTACCTCCCGGTGTTATAAACACGTACCTCCCGGTGTTATAAACACGTACCTCCCGGTGATATAAACACGTACCTCCCGGTGATATAAACACGTACCTCCCGGTGATATAAACACGTACCTCCCGGTGATAAAACACGTACCTCCCGGTGAGGAGCTGGCTGCGGCTCGGCGTGCAGATGGGCTGGACGTAGTAGCTCTCCAGCCTCACGCCCTCAGAGGCCAGGCGGTCTAAGGTGGGCGTGTGGATCTGGGGGTTGTGGTAACCGATGTCATTGTAGCCCTGGGACAGAGACACTTTAATAACTGGGGTCTGTGATTCTGAGACCAGAGCTGAACTAACTATGACTTTGGTAATGGATGAATCTACAGATCATTGTCTTCATCTCAACCAAGTTTGAAGTTTTATTTGAATTTGAATTTATTAGATTTGATCAGGGACAAAAGAACAGGTGTTACAGCACAAAGGCTCATTCCCCCTGCAGTCCTGGGACAGGCTGATGTTGTACTTACAAAAGTTCATAAGATGTTCACAGAATAATACATGAAGCATTACTTCACTCACGCTTCATGACATTTCTCTGACAATGGCAATAAAACCTCTTCTGATTCTGATTCTTTCAACTGAAAGTAAACGTGTTCCTGTATGTTTTATTGAAAGTGTTTTTGTTCTGGCGAGTAAAGGCCGACTCATACATCGCTATTTGGTTATTTTAGCCGATAAATGGTCGACGTCTCCGGAACTGGAAGTTACTGAGACTTTTTTTGTGGTCGCTGTCTGACCTGGTCGTCCACGAGGATGAAGATCAGGTGAGGTCTCCTCGGCTCCTGCTCCGCCTCAGACCGGGTCCAGTTCCTGGTTTTGGAGGCGTCGGCACAGAGGAGCAGACTGAGCGCGCTCAGAACCACCGCCGCCGCCGCCTGCATCCTCCTGTCAAACACGCCGTGGTTAGGGAGTTTCAGGTCCTTTAATCACAGAGCCATGATGGATCTGTGTCACTGCTGAAGAAACGACAATGTTTACTTCGTCTGATAAAAATACATGCGTTTCATTTTTCTATATTTTCAAGGTGTTTTCTTTGGAAATGTCAGGACTTTAAAAAGAGAAAAGACTTCTTGATCTCCCAGCGGAAAAACACGTTTGTTGCTTCAATGTTCATCAAAGAAGATCAAGACAATGAGCCGACAAAGCATAAAAGACTTTCATTCATAGCTTCCGCGCTTCAGCCGACTCCTTTAGTGTGAAGATGTAGGAAAACGAGAATGTAAACAGCTCCAATAAACTCACTATATAAAGATGTCCGTCCTGATGTGTTTTTAGAGTCAGACTGAGACATGACTGTTACGCTCAGACTCGGGGACAGTGAGACATCTGCGCTTCGTGCTCATGAACGTCTCCTCGTCTCATCATTGAACATTCAACACGGCCGAGAGCAGCGATAAAACGTCTCTCATGCCGTTTAGCTGATTGTTCTGAAGCCGACACTCGGCCTTTAGCCGTTTAGTTACTACATTGTAATAAAACCTCTTTTTCCATGTTGTCCAGAGATCAGCTCAAATGGCGGCGGCCCATGGAGCTCTTTTTCACACAGAAAACATGGACGTCTCTTCCAAATGGCGCCGACATGAGATAAACTCACGGGATCACGAATGTCACACTCCCGTTATACGTGCACAGTTTCCCCGCGGGACGTCCTGGACAGGAAGCCAGACGCTGCACTTCCTGTCGCCGATGGTTTGCATTCACGACCAGCAGGTCCCGCACAAACACAGAGCTACAAACATCATGTCCGCCCCGAAGGAAACGCCCCCCCGGTCGTCAGGGCGGAGCTTTCATCCTGCAAGCTAAAGGCTACTGTTAAGGGTCATATAACAAATATTATTTAAACTACTAACAGGATGATTGTTTGTTGCACAGTCTCATTCAAAACTTTGCACTAGTTTGAAATGTTTTTGTGTTAGCCGCGTTAGCCGCGTTAGCCGCGTTAGCCGCGTTAGCCTCAAGGCAAAACCCCGCTGTCATAAACACGGTTTCCTCCAGTGAAGTCGTTACGTCTCACGGAAAATGTTTCACCTGCTCCAGTCACTCCTTTAACAAATCTTGAGCTATCGCTTCATTTCTGTGGGACCGGCTCATTTTTAATGGGACGAGAGAGCGGACAGGAAGGACAGCGTCTGGTTTACTGTCCAGGCGGGACTCACGTGGGGTCAAAGTGCAAACAGCCCATTCAAATCTAAAAGCTCCTAGAAAAAAAACACGTCAAAATCACATGAAACACGTGAGAAAAATCCACCGAAAATACGACAACAAAGTGACGACCGGAGGAAAAATCTGAGCTCAGTTTTGTAGGTCTTAGCTTTCAAATGAGGCATTACACTGGTCTACAGGCTGTGAACTCCAGTCGAGAAGCGTTTAGATTTGGGTAAAGCCGAACTGGAGAAAACGCGCTCGGTTAAGGCGGGGGGTAAGAGGTTAAACTGGCCCCGCCCAACCGGGAAACAGCAAAGGCCATTTATATTATAAGATTCCATCGCCCCCTGCAGGCGGGGAGTTGCGCCCCTGCTGCTGCCGGAGGACATTCAGATCGGTGTCATGTGACCGGGACGAGACCGGGACACCTGGGACGGAGCTTGCAAAAAATCAAAGGTTTTGGAGAAATTTTGGAGGGCTCAAAACTGGGACTGTCCCGGGGAAACTGGGACATCTGGTCACCCTGGACTTCACATGTAAACATAGACAGTGCGGCGCTTTGAGACACTTGGTAACACAGGCTCGTAAAGCGCAAGACAAGTGCAGCTGAGCCGTTATTATTATTATCATTAGAGACGATCTTACAGAATAATCCCAGAGACTCCTCAGTGACACATCAGGCTCTCTCTGAGCATTTACCACCTATGTGTCTGTTAATAACAAGTTAATAACAAGTTAATAACAGTTTAATAACAGTTTAATCCAAGAGGAAATAACAAAGGAAGAATCTATTTAGAGCCCAGGGATTCATTTAGTGTCTGTGGCTCTTATGGGACGTTCTGTCTCTCCCCCCTCACTCTGCGCTGCAGTGACATCATGTCCATACCGTGCGCTCCTAAAGTCCGGATCGATACCGGAGCGATACCTGGCCTGAGTCCTCACGGCATGTCCTCACGGTCCGGCCCGGGGCTCGGTCTGCAGCCGCAGCGCCATCAATCCCGGAGCCTCACGAGGCCTAAAACTCCCCAAAACTGTCCAAACTGTCTGAGGCAGAAACACTCCCTGCGCAAACACGCGCACCAGCCACTTCCGCCCAGACTTTCACAATAAAGCTCTTTTCATTTAGCTTCTGTTAACCCCTTAACCCCCACCTCAACCGAGCGCTTTTTCTTTTTACTTTATCCAAATCTAAAAACTTCTCGAATGGCATAAATGAACGCCTCATTTGAAAGCTAAGAACTACAAAGCTGATCTAAACAGAGCTTTGTCCTTGCACTGTTGCCATGTCGTCGCTGTCTTTATTTTATTTTTCAATGCTTTTTTGTCACGTTTTCGTGGCATTTTTGTTGCATGTTTTTTAATCCTCGTTTAGAAGCTTTTTTCAGATTTGGGTAATGCCAAACGGGAGAAAACGCGTTTTGATGTTTTATGTTTTCTGCAAAGCACTTTGGTTTGTAAAATACTAAACTTTGATCAAGTGAAAATGGCTTTATGTGAAGGGTGTGGTTTACTTGTTCACCAGCAGAGGGCGTTAACTTTATGATCGCCTAAAGCCGCTGCAGTTACGTTTCTGATTCACAGGGTGAGGAGTGGTCATAGAATTAACTCTTAATTAACTCTTAACAGCTGAAATGTTGATTAAAGTTCATGTTTTCAGGCCAGATATGTTTTAAAGAAACTTCACAGGCTAATGTTTTATTGCCGAGTGAAATCTGCTGAAAATAACTCTTTTACAGCCGTGTCAAGGTGCGAGCTTTAACGTTAATGACGTCACGGCAAATATATCTTTACTCAGTCACAGACTCATGGATGTATCTGCTCTGCTGCTGTTGGTGAGTCCACACTTAGACCTGCTGCTGTCACTTTATAACACTTTATACGCTACACATCTGTAAATACAATCCCGCTGTTGTTCATTGTCAAATTGTTGTTGTCTTACCATATGTCACTTTATTTAATATTTTTAATGCCCCCATAGCCTTATAGTTTAACGTTCTTTAGCTTATTTTTTATCTTAATTCTGTGTTATATGTTCTATGTCGCACGTTTGCACCGAGAAAAATTCCTAGTTTGTAAACCTTGGCAATAAACCTATTCTGATTCTGATTCTGATTCTGATTCTGATTCTGATTCGTGAATGAAATACATTTTATTGTTGCCCCTTTTGTTATTGTAGTACTGAGGCAGTTCTTATTGTGTCTGTTCAGCCTCAACCATCATCCCGAGGCCTAGTTTTCCTGATAATAATATTAATAATAATAATAATGAACAGATTATTATTATTTATTTTATTGAAAAAAAAATTCTATACAAAAAAATATAATAATAATAATATTTTATAATAAAAAAACTCTTCCTCAGCCTCCGCGGGCGGTCTCTTTTTCCTCCAAGCTCACCACAATGTCCGGTTGGTTCATTCTGTCCGTCTGTATCTGGACGTCCCACAGGATCTTGGCTCGGTCATTCTCTACCACCTTTGGAGGTGTTTCCCACTTTGACCTTGGGGTTTCCAGCCCATACTCTGCACTGATGTTCCTCTTGGTTATGGCGCTCCATGTGCTGGATCGTCTCATTGGCCTCTTTGCACAGTCTACACCTGAGGTCTTCTCTGGTGTGATGGATCTGGGCCTCTATTGCTCTGGTGCTCAAGGCTCCTGTGCAGCCATGATGAGCCTCTGTCCTTCAGGCCAGCTCTGTCGAGCCATTGGTAGGATTTCTTCAGTTATGTTTCGGTGGTTCCTCCAGTGAAGGGGCTTGTCCTCACATGACGGGACCTTTCATTCTTCCATTCTAGAACCGAACCTCAGGAGCCGCTTTAGACCCGAGTGCGTAAAACTCCGCGGAGGTCGGGGGCGCGTCAGCTCTCGCTACAACAGCAGCGCCTTCAACAGGCCCAAAGTTTGATTTCTGTAATATCTGTCATGAAGAGAGAGGAGCCTGTGAGCCGTCAGACTGACGGTGACTTCGATTTGCAACAGTTTTCTCTCATTCTGATCCGAGGAGCGAGAGGAGAAGGAGAAGCATCTGTGGTTCCTCTGCTGCTAAACCCGTGGCTTTGTATCAGACACATTATATGTATGAGCTGATGTGCGGTGGCACGTGCACAGATGATAATGTCCTGCATACATTATCTTCGCTTTAACAAAAGCTTAATCCAGCGCATTTGTATCTGTACCGGTGATTCGACAGTACGACTGAGGGGGCGGGGCCAGAGCACAGAGTCTGATGTTCCACTGGGACAAAGCAAAACACTCAGCTTTACCCATTCATGTATTAACACAAGCTCATTATTAACACGAGCTCATTAAGATGGAACATAATGAAACACCTTTTCCTAATGCCACATGTTCATGTAGATTCACCACGTTTTTATTGCTCTTTTGTCGCATGTTCACAGCTGAGCCTTTGTGGTGATATCTAACTTAGTCGCTGAGCTGTCGGACTGAACAAATATCTGGGACTGAATATAGAACAATAACATGAGTGAACTAGAGAAAGGCTGGAAAACCTCTGAGGAGAACTGTTCACTTCCCCATCTGGAGCAGGAGAATGAAGGCCACAGGAGTCGTTCTTTGCTTTTTTCAACCCACAGTTTTATTGATGTTTTTGGTCTTTTTGGACAGGACAGTATTTACAAAGAAATGACCGAGGCTAAATCACCACAACTTTCTCTCCGTTAAAAGCGCTCAGGCTTTTCTACATTCTGTGTTTCCAACAGCCCGACTACCCCAGGTATTTTCAAGAAGCGTGGAAACCCCCCATAGGTCAAAGAGAAGTCACTTCAGTATTTCCTCATATGAGCCCAGCCCGGTTACACATACGCCCCAAACCCGTCACAATCAGTCCCACAGTTAGTGAAGATCAGGGCAGGGAAAGGATGAGCAAGTGCTCCATAAACAACGTGACCCCCCCTCACCTCTGTTTCACCTTCATCACCTCATTTCAGCCTCAAATACATCATCATCAGACTCTCTGAGCAAAAGGCCCAGTTACATTCTGATTCACAGCCAGTCGCTTTAAATCAAAATACACAGATTCCAATGCAAACAAATAAATGCAGTGACAGTATTTCCCTCAGCGCATCATCATTGATATATTTCAGATGATAGAAACTTAAGCCCATGCAAACATGTTTATAGGATATAGAAAAGAAGAAATCATTTATCTATCTGAGATACTGTAAGCGTGAATGTGTCTTTTTCATTAACCTCTTAACCCCCGCATGAACCGAGCACATTTTCTTCAGTTCAGCTTTACCCAAATCTAATCTTTGTGTTGCATTTTGTAAGTGTTTTTGTCGTGTTTCTTGTAGTTTTTGTCGTGTTTCTTGTAACAAACCAGTCTAACCACTAAGCCACTGTGACTGTAAAGTATAACTGTAGAAAATGTGCTGGGTTCATGTGAGGGTTCAGAGGTCAAGGGTCAGCACCTGTGTTCTTTTACAGACTCTGGCCTGAGAGGAGAGTTTAGACTATAATGCTGCGTCCACACCAAGCGCCGCCGACGCCTCCAAAGCGTCAGGTTCACATTTCAAACACATGGAGGACGCGCCTCAAGACGTCCCGCAGACTTTCGCGCGTGGGGAGTCTTTGAAATTCGTACGTTGTAGCTGAGCCACCGGGGCAGAAGCTCCGCCCGCAGATGTGAACGAGTCATGGAGGATTAGCTTCATCGTGAACCGGAGCTACAGCAGCTCTGGGACTTTTACAAAGACTCATCAGTGTTTCATTTACTTAAACACCAGGATTTAAAGAAAACTTATGTGAGTGGCTGGATCTGCTCTGGGAATGTGTTTGGGCCTCGATGATGCACAGAGCGTTCCCAAAGCTAATGCTACGAGCTAATCCATGTGAAAACGAGAAATATGCACGAATAACGTCACGAAAGCCTTAACTACACAGAACAGCCTTTATGACGTCACACACTGAGCTGGGCTCGACACGTGTGGTTTATTTATCACACACGTTTTTATCAACAATGAGCTGTAGGCGACCGCAACAAGCTAACCGGGCTAACCTAGCCTACAGCCACTTGCCACCAATGTCCCTTCCCCCGTATGGGCAGAATATGAGCTTAAATACTGGAGCTCCTGCGTGGACCATGGGGGTAAAGGTAAAGATCTATAGGACATGGCAGGAGCAAAGAGGGAGACTCGTTAACCTCCGAGCAACTGTAGTTTTCTACGAGCTGCTTCCAAGATGGCGGCGAACGCACTCTGAGCTGACGCGCGGCCAGGGCGTCTTGATGCTCGGTGACATTTGTGACAAGCGTCTGACTTCAGAAGAACAAGCGTCCAACTACGGGCTTGAGGCGGGTTTTCGACGCCGCGAGGCGTTCGGTGTGGACGCAGCATAAGTGTTAGTTTGAACATTTCCATCTTTATTCCAATATTCTTTAATGATTATTAAGGAGAGAGAGGGAGGTGCAGTTGTTGCATCTGCCTCGACCTCAGGCCACTCCCACTCAGGCCACTCCCACTCGCTCCTAAACTTCTCTGAGCGCTGACCCCAGAGTCTGGCCCTGACCCTCAGGTCCTGGTGCAGCGCTGACCTCACAGACGGACAGATCTTTGTTTTAACCTCTTAACCCCCACCTGAACAGAGCACATTTCCTCCAGTTTGGCTTTATCCAAATCTAAAATATCAATCAAAATAGCGGCAAAAACGAGGACGAAAACACAACAGAAAAATACAACATCATCAGACTCTCTGAGCAAAAGGCCCAGTTACATTCTGATTCACAGCCAGTCGCTTTAAATCAAAATACACAGATTCCAATGCAAACAAATAAATGCAGTGACAGTATTTTCCTCAGCGCATCATCATTGATATATTTCAGATGATAGAAACTTAAGCCCATGCAAACATGTTTATAGCTCATGAGATCACTGTGTTTAAACTCCACACACTCGGCCCCTTTGTCAAACACTAATGAACCCCTCGACAAATGCATTTGGTGGTTTATAGACGGATTTATTCCCTTTTACAAAACCCTTCTCCCCCTGGACACGGACTGTTCCTCCCCCTCCCCTCAGGCAGGAGGCTACGGTCCATCCAGACCCAGACCTCCCTCCCTCCACCATCAGACTCACAAACAACAAAGACCCAATAACTCATATCATAAATGTTTCTATAAATGTGAAGTCAAAAGTAAAGCGTGTGTTTTTATGAAGCTCTGGGCCTGGAGGTTATTCCCGTCTGAAGCTCCGCCCACTGCAGCTCTCTCTCTCTCCAGGTTGATCTGGATCAGACTTTAGTCAAACTCTGAACAGGAAAGAGCCGTTCTGTCTGGAATCAGTCTGAGGTTCTGCCACGAGCTGCTCATCTTCAGGAGAATTCATTATGACCACCTGTTGAGGAGCAGAGAACAGAAAGGATTACATTAAAGGTTTCAGGAGTGATTTTATGTTTTGAAAACGCCCTCGTCCTGGAACTGCAGAAATACTTGATCTGAGCAGATACTCGAGTAACTCTGAGACTTTAGCAGAGTCCAGTTAGAAGCCGAGGTGATATTTCAACACAAAGAAACAATGTGGATGAACTTCCTCTCAACACTCGACGATATCGCCCTAAATGTTGCAGATTGTGTCAGCGCGCTCATAACTCAACCATTTAGTCACAAAGACACTGTAGAAATGTAACGAGTATCACAGGAAGAATCTGGAGCCACAGAGAGAGCGCTGTTTTAGAAGAAGGCCTGAAAACTCAAACAAAACATTAGACTCAAAGCTTTACTATAACTTAAACTGAACCTTTATCTCAGTTTTTAAATTAAGAGAGAAAAGGAAAAGGACTGAAAGCCTTCTGTGTGCACGGCCCCAGACTCTGAATAAACATAAAGTCAGAACTCACATCAGTGTCGTCAGTCGACAGTCAGGGCTCTGTTCAAGGTCGAGGAGCTCCTTCACATCGGACTCACTCAGACCGTTACTCCACAGGTTCAGCTCAGTGAGATGTGAGGGGTTGGACTTCAGAGCTGAGGCCAGAGAGGAACAGCTGATCTTTGTCAAACCACAGTAACCCAATCTGAATAAATAATAAATGAGGAGATTAAAGTTCACAGTAAACTTTGATACAGAGACATTATTTCCTGTTTCCTTTTCTGTCTGTGAACATTAAACACTGTTATTCTGAGACTGGCACCTGCAGCATTAATGACTGAACACTAACACACAGGATATAGAAAAGAAGAAATCATTTATCTATCTGAGATACTGTAAGTGTGAACTTGTCTTTTTCTTTTAACCTCTTAACCCCCGCCTGAACCGAGCACATTTTCTTCAGTTCAGCTTTACCCAAATCTAATCTTTTTGATGCATTTTGTAAGTGTTTTTGTCGTGTTTCTTGTAGTTTTTTTGGTCGTGTTTTGGTCACATTTTTGTCGCTTTTCCAGAAACAAACCACTCTAACCACTAAGCCACTGTCACACTTATTTGTTGTTGCTTTTTCATCACTCTTTAGTCGTGTGTTTTTGAAACTTTTTTATCATGTTTTTGTCGCTCTTTTGCCCTTTTTTGCTTTTAGATTTGGGTAAAGCCAAACTTTAGAAAATGTGCTGGGTTCATGTGAGGGTTCAGAGGTTAAGGGTCTGCACCTGTGTTCTTTTACAGACTCTGACCTGAGAGGAGAGTTTAGACTATTAGTGTTTGAACATTTCCATCTTTATTTCAATATTCTTTAATGATTATTAAGGAGAGAGAGAGGGAGGTGCAGTTGTTGCGTCTGCCTCGACCTCAGGCCACTCCCACTCAGGCCCCTACCACTCAGGCCCCTACCACTCAGGCCCCTCCCACTCAGGCCACTCCCACTACGGCCACTACTACTTAGGCCCCTCCCACTAAGGCCACTCCCACTCAGGCCCCTCCCACTCAGGCCCCTCCCACTAAGGCCCCTCCCACTAAGGCCACTCCCACTCAGGCCACTCCCACTCAGGCCCCTCCCACTCAGGCCCCTCCCACTAAGGCCACTCCCACTCAGGCCCCTCCCACTCAGGCCCCTACCACTCAGGCCCCTACCACTCAGGCCACTCCCACTAAGGCAACTCCCAACAAGGCCCCTCCCACTCAGGCCACTCCCACTCGCTCCTAAACTTCTCTGAGCGCTGACACCAGAGTCTGGCCCTGACCCTCAGGTCCTGGTGCAGCGCTGACCTCACAGACGGACAGATCTTTGTTTTAACCTCTTAACCCCCACCTGAACAGAGCACATTTCCTCCAGTTTGGCTTTATCCAAATCTAAAAACTAAAAGCGTCAAAATAGCGACAAAAACGAGGACGAAAAAGCAACAGAAAAAGCAACAATAACACGATTAAAAAGTGATGAAAAGCAAAAATAAAAGAGCAACAAAAATGTGCCGGAAAAGCAACAATAACACAATAAATATGTGACAAAAACATGAAAAAAACCCGTCAAAAAGCAAAGAAAGAAAGTGATGAAGAAAGCAACAAAAAAGAGACAAAAAAAAGAGACGAAACATGAACAAAACAGTAAAAAAAATTGAGAAAAACTCAGCGACAACGCAACAAAAAAGTTAAGATCAGTTTTGAAGGTCTTAGCTTTCAAATGAGACGTTACTCTGGCCTAGAGGCTGTAAACTCCAGAAGTTTTTAGATTAGAGTAAAGCCAAACTGTAGAAAATGTGCTCGGTTAAGGTAAGAGGTTACGGTCTTTGAAAAACAAATCATCCTTATTAAGATTTTTTTTTTTTTTATCGTGTACTTTACAGAGTTACTTTTTAAGGAAGTATTATAATATTGTGTTTACTTCCACATGATATTAAAACAATAAATAAACATTTTCTTTCTAACTTCATCTTTGTAAACCTCACCATAACCCTCACTCTTCTCCTAAAGGCAGGAATTAGAAATGTGAAAATCCCTGTGAAAAAACCTTCCAAATGTTGTTCAGGAGCATTTTTCTCAGAGGCTGTTGCTAAATAGTTAAGTAGCCATGAAGCTGAATCTGTAGTTCATCTGAAGATTATAACACGTCACTGACTTGTTTCAGCTGATCTCACACAGAGACAGTGAACTCACCTGAGAGTCTGAAGGCGACAGTCTGGGCTCTTCAGGAAACCACACAGATGAGACACTCCTGAGTCAGACAGATCTTTGTTATCACTCAGCTGCAGGTCAGTGAGATGTGAGGGGTTGGACTTCAGAGCTGAGGCCAGAGAGGAACAGCTGATCTCTGTCAAACCACAGTAACCCAATCTGAATAAAGAATAAATGAGGAGATTAAAGTTCACAGTAAACTTTGATACAGAGACATTATTTCCTGTTTCCTTTTCTGTTTGTGAACATTAAACACTGTTATTCTGAGACTGGCACCTGCAGCATTAATGACTGAACACTAACACACAGGATATAGAAAAGAAGAAATCATTTATCTATCTGAGATACTGTAAGTGTGAATGTGTCTTTTTCTTTTAACCTCTTAACCCCCGCCTGAACCGAGCACATTTTCTTCAGTTCAGCTTTACCCAAATCTAATCTTTTTGTCGCATTTTGTAAGTGTTTTTGGTCGTGTTTTGGTCACATTTTTGTCGCTTTTCCAGTAACAAACCACTCTAACCACTAAGCCACTGTCACACTTATTTGTTGTTGCTTTGTCATCACTCTTTTGTCGTGTGTTTTTGACACTTTTTATCATGTTTTTGTCGCTCTTTTGCCCTTTTTTGCTTTTAGATTTGGGTAAAGCCAAACTGTAGAAAATGTGCTGGGTTCATGTGAGGGTTCAGAGGTTAAGGGTCTGCACCTGTGTTCTTTTACAGACTCTGACCTGAGAGGAGAGTTTAGACTATTAGTGTTTGAACATTTCCATCTTTATTTCAATATTCTTTAATGATTATTAAGGAGAGAGAGAGGGAGGTGCAGTTGTTGCGTCTGCCTTGACCTCAGGCCCCTCCCACTACGGCCACTCCTACTTAGGCCCCTCCCACTCAGGCCACCCCACTAAGGCCCCTCCCACTAAGGCCACTCCCACTCAGGCCCCTCCCACTCAGGCCCCTCCCACTCAGGCCACTTCCACTCAGGCCCCTACCACTCAGGCCCCTACCACTCAGGCCCCTACCACTCAGGCCCCTCCCACTCAGGCCACGCCCACTCAGGCCACTTCCACTCAGGCCCCTCCCACTCAGGCCCCTCCCACTCAGGCCCCTCCCACTCAGGCCCCTCCCACTCAGGCCACGCCCACTCAGGCCACTCCCACTAAGGCAACTCCCAACAAGGCCCCTCCCACTCAGGCCCCTCCCACTCAGGCCCCTCCCACTCAGGCCACTCCCACTCGCTCCTAAACTTCTCTGAGCGCTGACACCAGAGTCTGGCCCTGACCCTCAGGTCCTGGTGCAGCGCTGACCTCACAGACGGACAGATCTTTGTTTTAACCTCTTAACCCCCACCTGAACAGAGCACATTTCCTCCAGTTTCGCTTTATCCAAATCTAAAAACTAAAAGCGTCAAAATAGCGACAAAAATGAGGACGAAAAAGCAACAGAAAAAGCAACAATAACACGATTAAAAAGTGATGAAAAGCAAAAATAAAAGAGCAACAAAAATGTGCCGGAAAAGCAACAATAACACAATAAATATGTGACAAAAACATGAAAAATAAAACGTCAAAAAGCAAAGAAAGAAAGTGATGAAGAAAGCAACAAAAAAGAGACAAAAAAAAGAGACGAAACATGAACAAAACAGTAAAAAAAATTGAGAAAAACTCAGCGACAACGCAACAAAAAAGTTAAGATCAGTTTTGAAGGTCTTAGCTTTCAAATGAGACGTTACTCTGGCCTAGAGGCTGTAAACTCCAGAAGTTTTTAGATTAGAGTAAAGCCGAACTGGAGAAAACGTGCTCGGTTAAGGTAAGAGGTTACGGTCTTTGAAAAACAAATCCTCCTTATTAAGATTTTTTTTCTTTTATCGTGTACTTTACAGAGTTACTTTTTAAGGAAGTATTATAATATTGTGTTTACTTCCACGTGATATTAAAACGATAAATACACATTTTCTTTCTAACTTCATCTTTGTAAACCTCACCATAACCCTCACTCTTCTCCTAAAGGCAGGAATTAGAAATGTGAAAATCCCTGTGAAAAAACCTTCCAAATGTTGTTCAGGGGCATTTTTCTCAGAGGCTGTTGCTAAATAGTTAAGTAGCCATGAAGCTGAATCTGTAGTTCATTTGAAGATTATAACACGTCACTGACTTGTTTCAGCTGATCTCACACAGAGACAGTGAACTCACCCGAGAGTCTGCAGGCGACAGTCTGGGCTCTTCAGGAAACCACACAGATGAGACACTCCTGAGTCAGACAGACTGTTACCCCTCAGGTCCAGGTCAGTGAGATGTGAGGGGTTGGACTTCAGAGCTGAGGCCAGAGAGGAACAGCTGATCTCTGACAAACCACAGTCCCTCAATCTGAATAAAGAATAAATGAGGAGATTAAAGTTCACAGTAAACTTTGATACAGAGACATTATTTCCTGTTTCCTTTTCTGTTTGTGAACATTAAACACTGTTATTCTGAGACTGGCACCTGCAGCATTAATGACTGAACACTAACACACAGGATATAGAAAAGAAGAAATCATTTATCTATCTGAGATACTGTAAGTGTGAATTTGTCTTTTTCTTTTAACCTCTTAACCCCCGCCTGAACCGAGCACATTTTCTTCAGTTCAGCTTTACCCAAATCTAATCTTTTTGATGCATTTTGTAAGTGTTTTTGTCGTGTTTCTTGTGGTTTTTTTGGTCGTGTTTTGGTCACATTTTTGTCGCTTTTCCAGAAACAAACCACTCTAACCACTAAGCCACTGTCACACTTATTTGTTGCTTTTTCTTCACTCTTTACTCATGTGTTTTTGAAACTTTTTTATCATGTTTTTGTCGCTCTTTTGCCCTTTTTTGCTTTTAGATTTGGGTAAAGCCAAACTGTAGAAAATGTGCTGGGTTCATGTGAGGGTTCAGCGGTTAAGGGTCTGCACCTGTGTTCTTTTACAGACTCTGACCTGAGAGGAGAGTTTAGACTATTAGTGTTTGAACATTTCCATCTTTATTTCAATATTCTTTAATGATTATTAAGGAGAGAGAGAGGGAGGTGCAGTTGTTGCGTCTGCCTCGACCTCAGGCCACTCCCACTACGGCCACTCCTACTTAGGCCCCTCCCACTAAGGCCACTCCCACTAAGGCCACTCCCACTCAGGCCCCTCCCACTCAGGCCACTTCCACTCAGGCCCCTCCCACTCAGGCCCCTCCCACTCAGGCCCCTCCCACTCAGGCCACGCCCACTCAGGCCACTCCCACTAAGGCAACTCCCAACAAGGCCCCTCCCACTCAGGCCCCTCCACTCAGGCCACTCCCACTCGCTCCTAAACTTCTCTGAGCGCTGACACCAGAGTCTGGCCCTGACCCTCAGGTCCTGGTGCAGCGCTGACCTCACAGACGGACAGATCTTTGATTTAACCTCTTAACCCCCACCTGAACAGAGCACATTTCCTCCAGTTTGGCTTTATCCAAATCTAAAAACTAAAAGCGTCAAAATAGCGACAAAAACGAGGACGAAAAAGCAACAGAAAAAGCAACAATAACGCGATTAAAAAGTGATGAAAAGCAAAAATAAAAGAGCAACAAAAATGTGCCGGAAAAGCAACAATAACACAATAAATATGTGACAAAAACGAATGAATGAAAATGAAAAAAACCCGTCAAAAAGCAAAGAAAGAAAGTGATGAAGAAAGCAACAAAAAACAGACGAAACACGACCAGAACAGTTAAAAATGTGACAAAAGCTCAGTAACAACGCAACAGGCCTTAGCTTTCAAATGAGACGTTACTCTGGCCTATAGGCTGTAAACACCAGACGTTTTTAGATTAGAGTAAAGCCGAACTGTAGAAAACCCACCACATTTAATGTGCTGGGTTCATGTGAGGGTTCAGAGGTTAAGGGTCTGCACCTGTGTTCTTTTACAGACTCTGACCTGAGAGAGGAGAGTTTACAGTTCGGACTCTTCAGACCGTCACACAGCGCAGACACTGATGAGTCGCTCAGTTTATTGCAATTCAGATCCAGGAATCTGAGATGGGAGGGGCTGGACCTCAGCGCTGAAGCCACCACTTCACAGTGAAGCTCAGAGAGTCGAGAGTATCTAAACCTGTAACAGATGTTAGAGTCACATGTGTTAGATCAGACTGAAGGTCTGGAGCTTCTGTCTGTGACTGAGGACTCACCAAGCCGTCCTGCAGTTCTTCACCGCTGGGACCAGTCTCAGTTTACCCTCAGGAGACGTGTTGTACTTCTTCAGGACCAGCTCCTCCAGGACCTGCTCAGACGTCTGTAGGACATAGACCAGAGCCGAGCACAGAGTCTCAGACAGTTCCTGGTCAGATCTTTTTTTAGACTTCAGTAGGTCCTGAATCTGCTGTAGAATCTTTGTTTCTGAAAACAGGGAAGGTGCATCCAGTCTTATTATTCATCACAGCGAATTAAATAAATCTGTACGTGTTGAGATAAATAATGTAATATATCCACAAAGAAATAAGTAAGTCTGTGAATCAGTCCTAAAATAAATAAAATGCTCGTTTTCATTGTCCTTTTTATCTACAGGCAGGAAATAAAACAGGATGCAGTTCACCTCTGTTCAATCACTGTGACCCCTTCATCATCTTTGGGGCCTTGTGTTGTGGTATTTGTATGATTCAGTTTTCCTGAACATAAAAAAAAAATCACTGAGGTCCAGTTTGGGTAAAAATATTTGTTTACATTCTGTTAGATTTAAATCTCTTTATATCGTATCGGGTCATGCTGTACAGTCGTGCCATCTCTGTCACAGCCATAACTTTAGTCCAGGCTCTGTACGTTATGGCTTGCATATCAGTATGACGCATAACAGTGTTTTTTTACCCTCTTCATGTGGAAGCACAGCCAGACTTGAATGGGCTACAAACACATTATCTTGAGTTCATGTCAAGTCCTGCACTGATGGTAAATAAACTTCTCCTGCATGAGGCATCCAGACTCCTGCCTATTCCTCATCCATCCTCTGACACCTTTGTTTTTGAAACGTTTTACGGTTTGTTTGCAGCGACGCTTTGATCAGAATTCTATTTTCATGTGTTTGAACAAGTCGACTCTAAAAAGAGTTCAGACAAAATGCTGCTGCCAGACCTTTGACTGGGTACAGCTAGAGCCCACATTACCCCCATCCTATCAAGTCTCCATTGGCTTCCTGTCAGATTTCACATTGAGTTTAAAATATTAGTGTTGTTCCGGCCGCTGCATGGTCACGCCCCTCAGTATATCGCTGAATTGTTGTGCCCCTCCCCCTCAGGGGGCTCCTTCAGTCTTTAGACCAGGGTCTCCTGAAGATCCAAAAACTCATTCTCAAACCGGGGGAGATCTGACCTGCCCCAGTCCCTCCCTGAGCTTGACCCTGTGGACTCTTTTAAAAAGCATTTGAAGACTTCATTATTTAGGAGCGCTTTTGGTTAATGGATTTTAACTTGATCTATTTTATGTTGTGTCTTCTGTTGTTTTAATTCACACATTTTCTGTACAGCACTTTGCTATTTTTATCTGTGAAAAGCGTTATACAGATACAGATAAACTTTACTTCCTTGTTTACAATTAGACAGGCTTAGTTCTTAAAAGCCATTAAGACCTGGATGACAGTGAAATACCTCCCCCTTAAACAGAGGTTATTATACTAGGCCCTCCCCCTGATCACCCTGGATAACGTTAGCGTGTCATCGAGCTCTACACTGTTTTATTTCACTTGCATAACATTGAAATAAGAAACTTCTTATGATGCAGAAAAATATATTCAAGCATCATTAAGGTTCATTAATATGGAAGACTATTGGCACCTTAATTCAAATGTCTATTCATTTGTCAAATGATTACTGTGCTTAACTCTGTTCCTATGTAGAACTTTATAGAACTCAGATGCTCAAATAAAAAATATGAATTAAATGTAATTCATCTCCCCCCCAGCTTGAAAACCAGCAGGAGCTGTCAGAAGATGAGAAACGGGAGATAAACACTATTGCAATAAGTTGGGACCTGCCAGTGGTTTCTCAAAAAAATAGGCGGTGGTTGGCACAACAGGTTCTATTTCATGCGGTATGATTATGATTACTTTTCTTAATCTTAAAGTTAGTGCTGTAGTTTTATATCTTTTGCATACTTTACATTTTTCTTTTGTGGCACTGTTCGTATTCAAACCAGTTAAAGCAGCAAGATCCTCTACTGCACTAATGGTTGACTGGACCCTGTCAAAAAGATCATCCCTGTTGATAACACCGTGTTCTGCATCATCGGCAAGAGATAAAATCGACGCCATAACTTCCTCTGTCGCCATATTGATTGAGATATTTTTTCAAACGAGACTCTCTTGTCCCCGGATGTTTACATGGGCTATCTCCACGTTCTTTTTCAAACTACGTTAAGTTGCAGTCACGTGCCTTTTGGGGGGCTGGAGTTTAGACCGAGGGTCAGAAAGAAGTAGTTGCCTCGTTTTAAGTCTTTAAAACGATAGCCAAGTCGGCCTTTCGAATAGCGTTATATTATGCCAAATCAGGCTTTTTCTACTATTGGAGGATTTACTGTAATACCTGCCGTTTGGGTACGGGATGCAAGGGGATGGGCTCCTACAGCCATCTCTCACACAAGTCATGGCCGCTGCTAAACATCTAGAAACGCATTAGCATAGCCTTGGAGTGACTGGATGAATAAGATCGGATGTAAATAAGCCTTGCATGGCTGTCAACCAACTGTACTCAAGGTGAGTGACACGTTTTTATAACGTTTTTCCTGAAATGAATGAGGCTAGTGCTAAAAATGCTAGTCACCCGTTTCCCATTAGCATGTTAGCACGGGGCTTTCAGAGGTGTCCTATTATTTACTTGATCAGAAATAACGTGACTAGAAATTACTTCTCACCCTACATCTGTACAAAAGATGAGGCTAAGTACTACTCTGTATTTTAAAATCAGAGTTGTGTAACATAGGGTGACCAGACGTCCCAGTTTACCCGGGACAGTCCCAGTTTTGAGTCCTCTGTCCCATGTCCCCACACATTCCTCCAAAACCATTCATTTGTCCCAGTTTCACACAGGATCTGTCCCAAGTGTCCCAGTTTTTGGCCGATATGATCCACAAAGTAACCAACTTCGCTTGAAAATTCATGTCTTTGGGCCACGCAAATATCCATTACCAGGTAGAAACCAATAACAAATATCAAGTCTATCGTGTTAATGCTGACTGGTGCCTGGTGTAAGTTATTAACAAGCAGATTTACCATTTAACGTGGAAAAACAGTGAATAAATGGCTCCCTGGTTGACCGTGCAACTAAATCCCAAATAGTGTCCCAGTATTTTTAGTCAGAAAATCTGGTCACCCTAGTGTAACATGAATGTAAACCGATTTTTGTGCTCATGTGAGGATTGCAGTACTACAAGGTCAGCCATTCTCGGAGATACAAGGGCATGCTTGAATTCACAAAAATAAATAGAATATACCAAAGCACACACAACACATCGTTTTACGTCTTTTTGTTTAATCCTTTATAACCCTCTACATTCCAGATGCCGCTATGAAGAGACCGTACAACATCTGAATATGAAGAGACAGTAGAACATCTTTAGACTGGCCAATAAGATTCTTCTTGTATGGTGGAATCATTCTTCTCTGCAACGCCAAGAAGCAGCTGTGTGGTACAGGAGTGGTCCAGGGGAACGAAGACTAGGAGAACGTCGCAGAGGAGCCGGGTTGAACCCGTTTGTGTTGTCATGAGCTTCTTGTAAATAAATATTAAATTGAAAGATGGTCTGCATTTAATGAATAACTAATTTGTTATTAATTTGTGGAAAAATTATGAATGTGATCATGTCAACAGCGCTGAGGTGACTGGATGAAGATGGCAGCAGCTCCGTTTTCTGCACAGGTGGTCTGTCTTCTGCACAGGTTTCTCTGGGCCCTAATGAACAAAGGAAGAACATTAGAGTGACTCACCACAACAAAAAAGGATATTGATTACTGTTGGATGCTAAGGATCGAACAAAATTAGATCTGCATTATATTACAAATATTCACACGCTGTTCACATTCATGTACATACCCTGACCTCTTGCTACATAGTCATTGCTTTGTTCTAGTTTCATTTAATGTGGTATAACAGCTACTTGAACATTTGGCAGCACCCTAGGTTGGCTAGTTATAGAGACCCTAAACAATTTATATAGCTGGGTTACATTTATCATGGCAACAAACTGGAATGATGTCTTCCCTGTAGCTGAGACTTTAACTAAATCAAACTTACATAGCTACATAACGAAGCACTAGAGTGTTGCTAACAAGTTGAAAGGCAGTAACTGCTATTTTAAGAGAGGAACGAGCATATAGGAAATGAGTAATATATCGCACTAAAACCACAAAGTGTACACTCTATGGCTACAACTGAGGGCCACCTTAGCTTAACAGTTCACAGCCCGTGTTTTTCTCCGCGCGGTGCGGCCTCGAGTGTGTCTGAAGATCCAAGTGTGCTACTGGTGCTGTATTTGGAAGATATGTCATGTCACTGTCTGAATCGGCTTCACATTAACTGTGACTGGTGACCGACCAAGAGCAGCCCGTTTTTAAAGTAACATTAGCCTACTAGCTCTGGACGTTGATAACTGCCTAGCCAGAAAGTGTTTTCTAAAAAAACAAACACACAAAAAACGAAACAGTACTGGTATTTTAACAAACATCGCGCTTATATACTTACATAGAATCTCCTTAGAGTAACTAGGAATCTTCATGAAGGCTGATCTGTTACTTCCAATCCGTCATGACAGCATGTACTTCCAGCAAAAATCAACAACACTGCGCAGCTAGCTAGGAGGATACAGTCTCGTCTCTGATTGGCCGAGAGCGGACCAGGGCCCGCCTTCCCAGGGGTCAAGAACTGCATAGCGTATAGAATATTGGTGCACTCAGCGCGTGTGGCGATGCAATATGCGATTTGCAATACAATCCACAGGGAGGTGCTGTTTCACAACACATTAAATGAAACATACTCAAATGACATGCAACTTTGCCAAAAACAACTCAAAACTAAATGCCATATTAAGAATGAATAGGACAACGAATAAAGAGGCCGATTTTCCATGTCAATATGCTATTCAAAATCGTGTAATTGGATATATGTCAAGACATTTCATCGACACTTTACAGATTGAATTGCCATTAGAACTTTTGGAATAGAATATTACAAGTCAAAATAGGATATAACATGCAACTTTGCCATAAACAACTACACAATAAATACTAAAATAACATAATGCATAGCCATTTGACAAATGAATAGACATTTGAATTAAGGTGCCAATAGTCTTCCATACATTAAGGCTGGACTACTGTAACTGCAGCGTGTCCTAAAAGCTCCCTGAGAAATGTTCAATTAGCTAAAAATGCAGCTCCAAGATGATTAACTAAGAGAAGAGAACACATGACACCTGTGCTAAAGTCTCTCCACTGGCTTCCTGTTGAGTTCAGAATCAAATTTAACGCATTCCCCCACCTTTCAGTTTTTCAGTGTAAAAGATCCGGGAATTATTTAGGAGGATCCGGCAAAGATTTGATCTGATATAAAGGAGTTTAATGAGAGTGATTTGGCCTGTTCCCCGAATCCATCACATCAGACCAAAAGTGTTTCTGAAAATACACATTTACAAATTAACCCTTGTCTTCCGTTAAGAAACACTTCCCTAATCTCACGTCAGTGGCTTTTCATGACACTTTTTCAACTGCCGTAAAAATATTGTACATTCATATTTTTTCAATATTTCTTACATAATTATGTTAATCCACTTCTGTTCTGCACAAAACTACTAAAGTTTTTAAATATATTTTACTATTTTATAGCCAATTAAAAAAATATATACCAAAAATTAACACACAAAATGGCTCATTATCTATAAAACAACTTTGAGTTTGATCGTTTTTTAGTTTTTATGTAAAGTTGAGTTTTCACATTTTCTCCCTAATGTTACGTTAGTGGCGTTTCCTGCCCAGTCCCGGCGCCAGCTCAGTACAGAAGGGGGGGCGGCTGAAAACCAAGGGGGGGCGACGACGTTAAGGTCAGCACACCCTACACGATTTTTATGCCCGATTTTGATACAATTCTCAGTCGCGCCGAGTCTTCCCGAGTCGTGTTTATAGTCACACAGAGTCGTGTCTTGTAGTGCGGGGGGGGGGGGGCACGACTGGACTCGCGTTTGAATCGTGTCGTGTGGGCGGCAGTCAGACGCAACTGGACTACAGTCGCAGGAAATCAAACATGTTTGATTTTTTAAGCCCGATTTTGGACGCACAGGAGAAACGTGGGTGATTTTACCGTCCTCGAAGTGAACACACAGAAAGCGAAATAAAGTGAAATAAAGACGGAAAAACACCGCCGCGCCTCCCTCGTCATTTCTGTCAAAACAGCGGCACAAACAGCTCATTTCATGGCCACAGCGATTCCCACACGAACAGCACAACTTTATATCACCAAACGTTGACGAGAACCACCTTTTCAAGCAACATTTCAACCGCGAACAGAGTTTAGCGGCACTTACTGAGTTTGGAGACGAACTGTTCAGCTTCACCTCGCCGCTAGCGGCTCGCTTCTCCGCTTTCTCCGCCGTCTCCTCCGCCTCCTCCATCTTGGAGCGCGTCTCATTTTCTTATTAAATCCACTGAAATACGTCCCGCTTCTTCGTGTCGCCGACTTTTATCTCCATTTGATAGAACTATAGCCAAGTTGAAGGCTTCGTAGCAGCCTTGCACTGCGATGTTGTGACACTGTTGACACCCCTGACCAATGAGGGACACGCACATGTTTTCGCACGCTCACAAACACGGCCTATCTTTGCGGATTTGGAGTCAGGTTTTGAAACCGGAGGAGAAATGAAGCGGTAGAGACACAGACGTGCTGTGTTATCAAACATCAGCTGTTTGTGTCGTGTGTGCATTGTATGAGAAAGCTGCACACAGGCTGCAGGGACACCGATAGTGTAGTTTGTCGCTTTTCAGCCATTTGCGAATGTCCATTTTGAACAGAAAATATAGCTGCTGGCTACAGGCTACTCCTTATTGCGGGATGATGCACTGATGACATAGTAGGGAGGTGCGTGATGGGTTCAAGGACCACTGGAAACTCTGAATTTTAATTTCCAAAACTGTTCATTAGAGTCAGTGCAGTTTCTTCCAAGTTTTGGGTTGTTTTGAACACATCATAGACTGAAAACAATATATAAAAAAATTACTGATTTTGACTGAGGGGGCGGGACAGTCCGCGTGAGGGGGCGACGCCCCCTCACGCCCCCTCTTGACGCCGGGACTGTTCCTGCCCCATTGACTCCCAACATAAACTCACGTTTTCATCGCTCTGTCACACTTTAAAATCATATTTGTTTTGTTTTGTTTATGGTTCAAAGTGAATTTCGAGCATTTACCCTGAACGTGTGTTTTCAATGCATTTCTACGGGAAAACCTAAAATCACAGTGAGGCTGTTTGTGTGGAGTTATGAGGCTCATGGGGGAGGGGCTTATACGGGGCGTTGGGGGAGGTCTGTGGGGAGGTGCTGGGGGGTGTTGGGACTGTGTGGGTGATTGTACTGGTCTGGGCCGGGGTTTAGGTGTGTTGGTTGGGGGGTGTTGGGACTTGTCCGGGGCGGGGTGTAGGTGTGTTTGGGGGGTCTGGGGAGTGTTTGGGGTGTGTGTGTGTGTATTTTGTATAATCTGTGTTTAGGTGTTTTATAAAGAGCTGCTTGATTACAGACATACTTGTAAACAGGTTTGTAAACAAAAACACCTGACAACTACCCCCCCACCATGGACAACCACCCCCAACTCACAAACCCTCCAACACCCCCCAGCACCCCCCCACAGACCTCCCCCAACGCCCCGTATAAGCCCCTCCCCCATGAGCCTCATAGCTCCACACAAACAGCCTCACTGTGATTTTAGGTTTTTGGACTCAGAATGTTAAGTGTTTAGGTGGAATAGACCCAGACGCAGGCAGCCAAAAACTCAAATGTAATGGAAACGTCCAAGAACACTACAGACCAAAAAAGCCAAGGACCAGGACCGGGACCAGGACCGGGCATACAGACCAACACAAGCAGTAACGTACACAATGAACCGACAAAGACCAGGGAAAACACAGGGGTATAAATACATGAGGAAACGGGGCACAGGTGAAACACATCAGGGCGGGGCAGGTGATCAACAGGAGGAAGGGAAAGCAGGACGACACAGACACAGACTATCAAAATAAACACAAGACAGAGACACAGACTAGGACAGGGGAGAAACAAACCAAAACCCAGGACAAAACCAACAACTAAAAACCCACATCATAACACAAAATGCTGCTTTTGTCGGACGCTCACCCACAATGTTTCCCACCTCTTCTATTCCTGTTCATCAAGCTCCAAATTCTGGAAAGACACTGAAAGCTATTTATCCCCAAACAACTACGATCTCCTTCAAGTTGGCAAACATAATAACTTATTTCATGCACCAAAACAAAAATAGAAACAATAGTCAACTTATTTATTCTATTTGGGAAATACCATATACACAAGGCACAATCTAAACCCATATTCAAAGTACTCCTAATCCAGATTAAAATCCACATGGACGTTTCCAAACACATAAACAAAAAATCAACAAACCTAATCAACATCTATGAAGAATTGATCCATTAACTAATGCTGTCACTTTTATTTTTGTTTTTCTGTTTAATATTTTGCTTCTTACTTTTTGTTTTAGAGTTTTGGAAAGTTCCGCTGTTGTCATGGAGATCCGCGATGTTGGCAGCAAACATTTTTCATAGAATAACATTGACTAAAAGCAGTGGAGGGAGAGTAATGCCGTGGAGCAACTCCGTCTGTTTTTTACTGAGGGTATAAACATCTGACTTACTGTGGTGTTCAAGTGTTTTAATGTGAACAATGGCTCCTGTTTTGTATATTTTGGAGTCTCCACAGCTCTGTACCAGCTGCAGATCCCGCGATGCTTAGTGGTGTCAAATCACATTCACAAACTCTATACTATGGCTCTATGAGGCTGATAAATGCAAAATGCCTCACATATAAAGTAAGGAATAATGAAACGACTGTGAATGTTCACAAACGTATGATGTATATATGATTATCTGTAAATAACAAATATATATATATATATATATATATATATATATATATATATATATATATATACCAACCATCCACTACTCCATCCATCTGACCATCCAGGGTCACACGGCCTCATCAGTGACAAGACTGTTTGGAAATGAGTCATGTATTTCTGAGCCACTGCAGCCGTTTCTGCTCGTCAGCTTCAATGAACAGTTTAGAGGAGGTCTGACAGAAGGTTTATGCACATCTGCCTCTGGAGGTCCTACAGCCTGATGTTCAGGAGACTCCAGAGGCTCCAGCAGATTCAAATACCTGTTTGCTGCTTTGTAGCAGCTGTTCTCTTAATCTGATGTGTTTCTCTGGCAGAAACCGTCCTCATTGTGCCTTTATCTGCACAAACCCGTGTGTCTCTGAATCAGACACACATCTCTGAACAGGACGATGATCACGCTTCATCTTTCATGAAATATCGAAGGTTTTCAAACCTAGTCCAAGGAATTCAACTATTTCACGCTTTTCATCAGCAGACAGATCCTTTTTCTTTCCCTTATTGTCTGAAAATGTTGGTCTTAATAATGTGGAACGTCCTTTTTCAGTAGTTTTTCATTAACTGGACTTAACCTGAAACTAATGATCACAGACTGAGACTGAGGTCAGTGATTCAAAGAGTCTGAGACACAAAACCATCCATGAGCTTCATTAAAAAAAAAAAAAAAAGAAATCTTTATGACACATCAATACAATTTGCATAATCATTTGGACCGCGGCGTATTTGCGTCGCTGTTTTGTTAATGCAGTTGACAAATATACGGCCCATATTTAATGAGAACGAGGAGGACGAGGGGTAAAGAAACATGGGCCAATGCCAGGGCTCGAAATGAACTTTTTTCTTGGTAGTGCTCGTGTGAACCAAAAAAACCAGATGACGGGAATGTAAACATATCACACGCCACTTCCAGCCTTCTGATTATTTTAGCTGCAATGATTCAGCGATCTACAAAACTCATTAGGCTAAGTTTTAACATTATAAATGGAACACCACATTTTGTGCCTCCCAATCGCCCCCCCCCCCGACTTGCTCCGCCCCTGCTTCACCCACTTCGTCTCCTCAGGGACAGCTTCATAGATCTCGCTGCTTTGTGAGAACCTTAAAGACGTGTTAAACTTTGCGTTTGTGACTTTACGTTTTGTATTTTGCGAGAGCGGCCATGTTTCGCTTTCACGAGGGGGCGGGCGGGTTGGATTGGAGTTTGCGCTGCTTCGATTCGAGCGTCATTTGAGAGAGAGCCCCCAGTCCCACTGAGTGAATAATATATTCCTCGTGTTCTCGTAAAGAGACTACAGTTGTGTAAATACATCGGTTCAATGAAAGTGGGCAGAGGAATGAGAGCGCCGCACAGGCACACGCAGAGAACCCGGGCTGGGCTGGTGCAGGACGGCCCCGCCCGGGTGAGGAATGACAGCGGCGCTGATCCCAAAGAGAGGACAGGTCAGAGTCTGTGATGCTCTCCAACCATTTGGAACAGAGAGTTTGCTGTTGCGGCAGCGAAAACCAAGACAAGCTTTTTTAAGGTGGACCGGGAAGGTTTTCTTTTAAGGTGGACCGAAGTCGCAAACAAGCGAGTGATTCTATTTTTAGATCGCAAAGGCATAATTTTGGGAGCATATGCGATCATAACGGTGGCAATGTTGAGCCCTGAACGCAGCCGTCCATCACAGGCCTCGCACATAAACTCTGTTCATTCATCAGACACAACATAAAACCATCATCAGCAAATATAAAGATTCAAACATCTGCGTCTGGGTTCAAAATAACTATTGATCAGTGATCACCAAGTCACGAACAGCTGTGGGGAGGACAAGCCGTGGGACGGGGACATGAGGACACTCTGCACAGAGGCAGCCAGATGTGCGCGATGTTCCTGCAGCTGTCTCTGTCCTGTAGAGGGAGTGAACACTGAATGATGCAGACCGTCGGGGGGGCCATGAATAAAAGTGGGTGGGCACAGGTCGACCCAGTTGAACCCGTGACGCCTTGTAAGGCCTAAATGCTGAATGAAGTCAACGCCCCCGCGCCTTGGCCACACAAGCACTGGTGCCACGCCCCCGCGCCTTGGCCACACAAGCACTGGTGCCACGCCCCCGCGCCTTGGCCACACAAGCACTGGTGCCACGCCCCCGCGCCTTGGCCACACAAGCACTGGTGCCACGCCCCCGCGCCTTGGCCACACAAGCACTGGTGCCACGCCCCCGCGCCTTGGCCACACAAGCACTGGTGCCACGCCCCCACGCCCTGGCCACACAAGCACTGGTGCCACGCCCCCTGCACGCCTCCATGTCACCATTTACCTGAACATGAGGCGATAATAAGAGGGTGTTACCGAGACCCCGGGAGCAGAGAGGGAGGGGCCTCACGCCGCAGCAGAGAGGGAGGGGCCACACGCCGCAGCAGAGAGGGAGGGGCCACATGAGGCAGCAGAGAGGGAGGGGCCACACGCCGCAGCAGAGAGGGAGGGGCCACACGCCGCAGCAGAGAGGGAGGGGCCACACGAGGCAGCAGAGAGGGAGGGGCTGTTTCTCTGATCACAACTTATCGGCAGCGTCTCATCAATAAGAGCCTTTTTGACGCTGACTGTGATATTTGCCGGTGCTGATCACGGAGCTCACATTTCCTGAAACTACAGAATAAGCTTTTAATCACTCAGATGTCGTTTCTTGAGCTGTACGTGCAGTCGGGCTTTTAGGATGAGGGTTCGCTTTGGGCGTGAATGAGGAGCAGAGTCCGGGTGGAGAGGGGGGGGGGGGGGGTTATGGAGCTGCATCGTCTCTGAATGGACTTGTACCTTGGACCAGCCTCAGCGCAGTCTCCGCAGGAGTTCACACTTTGGTTAAAACGGTTCCGTTTGGACCCTTCCTGCTTCTCGGAGGAGGAGGCGGCAGCTAGAAGTCTGGGTTTCATCCCTGGTGAAGCTCTGCCAGGCCTCTGCTGTAAATGTCTTCAGTTCCTGCTTGTTCTGGGGACATTTTCTCTTCAGTTTGGTCTTCAGTGAAATGCCGCTCGATTGGATTCACTTCAGGTGATTGACGTGGCCACTGAATAACATTCCACTTCTTTGCCTTAAAAAGCTCTTTGGCTTTGTTGGGAAGGGTTTTCTTCACCAGGGAAAGAATTCTTTGGTCCTCCACGGTTTTCCAGATCTTATCACACTTGAAATGAACTCTGGACGTCTCATCTGTTCCTTATAAATGTGATAATGAGGGAAGAGCAAACACCAGGCCATGGAACCGCTGAGCAGCCACTTGTCCCATTACTTATGGTCCCTTAGAAAGTGGGAGGCTCACATACAAACACTTCCTACACTGTTCATCTGGTTTGGATGTAAATACTCTCAAATGAAAGCTGAAGGTCTGCAGTTTAAGAACATCTTCGGTGTTTCATTTGAAATCGATTGTGGTGGTTTATAGAGCCAAAAACATAAGAATTTAGTCAATGTCCCGATATTTCCTTTATCTGTCGTCTGTTCATTGCTATTCACATGGTGTTCCTCTGTCCCCGTGGCCTCTGTTCCAGATGCCCTTCCTCTGGCTGCCCCAGTGATAACTGACCAACTGGATGATTGAAGGGAAATGTGTCCTCTGCATTTGACCCATCCTGAGATGCCTCTGGGGCGACCTGTCAGGAGCAGTGGAGGACCTGTGAGGAGCAGTGGAGGACCTGTCAGGAGCAGTGGTGGACCTGTCAGGAGCAGTGGAGAACCTGTCAGGAGCAGTGGAGGACCTGTGAGGAGCAGTGGAGGACCTGTCAGGAGCAGTGGAGGACCTGTCAGGAGCAGTGGAGGACCTGTGAGGAGCAGTGGAGGACCTGTGAGGAGCAGTGGAGGACCTGTCAGGAGCAGTGGAGGACCTGTCAGGAGCAGTGGAGGACCTGTCAGGAGCAGTTGAGGACCTGTCAGGAGCAGTGGAGGACCTGTCAGGAGCAGTGGAGACCCATCTCCAGATGTGGAGCCAGACTGATGGTCAGTATCACCTGGCTGGAGGATTCACCTAAATGTATTGTACATGTTTTTAGTGGTAGGGGAAACTGGAGTACCCAGAGGAAACCCACGCGGACACGGGGAGAACATGCAAACTCCACAGAAAGGCCCCGTCCAGGTGGGAATCGAACCCGGGACCTTCTTGCTATGAAGCACAAGCGCTAATCGCTGCGCCTCAGTGCCGCCCGAGGAACCCCCGTCCCAAGGACTGGACTTTAGAGGCTGACAATTTCCCGCGGGACAGGAATGAATTTGCCTTGTGATCCCGTGATTGGGATTAAAGCGTCAGGCGTGTTTGAGAGCGAGAGCCTGTAGTTCAACCGGCCTCACTCTGTTCTGATGCTTCTCTTTCACCTCTTATGATTCTCTGACTGAGACCAAGCTCGGGCCTGGTTCCTTTGTCTGACGTTTGTTTTGCAGGACACAAAGTACAGGAGCGGGATTGGGATGGGACAGGAGTGACAATTCACGCCCATGTACTCCACCCGTCTCACCTGCAAAGGGGACCCTACTGTGGGAATATTTGTATACATATATATTTTATTTACTATGCTTTTATTGATCTCGTATACTATTGTGTCGCTGTATTAATCCTGTGCTTTGAGTTTCAGATGAAACTGGGTGGTTTAGACCTTCCCACGCACACGCTGCCCGTACCAAGACATTCTTGCTCTAGTCGCTCACTGTAGAAAGTTCTAGTTAACGGGGGCGCGGTGTCCTGACCTTGAGTCTGAGCAGAAGTCTGAAAAACACCATATTTGGAGTCAAGTCCGATGAAAGAGTATTGAGGAGAATATTCTTGGAAGCGCCATCTGGTTGACGCCCCTTTTATGCATATTCATTAACTGCTGTCCATTTATTGCGATCGCACAAGGGACTGGGCGCGTCCGGGCCGCCCCGAGTGGGCCACCCGTGTTGCATAGGGATAGGTTCAGCGCTCAGATAACTTGTGTTTAGAATTGTATTTGTGAGGGAATAAACTTTGACTGATTTAAACTGATCGGGCCTCCGTCTTCTTTTCCTCCATAAACGAGTGCACCGACACCCATCACATAGTCTCCTAAAGGTAATGCCTTCAGGGAGGAGACTGCGGAATCTACAGGCCCGGTCCACAAACAGAGCAATGTGGTTTATTCTATTCAATGCAAACAACATTATATTGGAGAAACGAAACAAGTTCTACAGAAGAGACTTTATCAACACCGAAGAGAAAGCACGAGCGGCCCTCAGTCGGCGGTGCACCTCCACCTCAAAGCCTCCAACCACTCCTTTGAGGACGGGGAGGTCGACATTTGAGCTAAAGAAGAACGTTGGTTTGAAAGAGGAGTTAAAGAAAGAAAATCCCTCCATGAACCGGAATGTTGGGCTCAGATTTAATCTCCCGTCACTTTACTCTAATCTCCTTCGGGGAAAACCGACAGGGCGGGGCCAGTCCAAGGAGACGCACCTCAGCCAACAAAAGAACAATAGGCAGGTAATTAGCAGTGATCAGCCATGAATAGGACAGATACTGGTCAGTGATCAGCCATGAATAGGACAGATACTGGTCAGTGATCAGCCATGAATAGGACAGATACTGGGCAGTGATCAGCCATGAATAGGACAGATACTGGGCAGTGATCAGCCATGAATAGGACAGGACTGACCGATACTGAGGTGAGCAGATTGTTAGAGACGCTCTACTTCAAAGGTGTTTTCCCACAGGTGAGAGTAGCTGTGATTAGAGGGGAGGAGCCGGGCCAACCCTAACTCCTCCCCGTTGGTCTATATATTCAGCTGTGGGCTGAGCGGGACTTTTGTCGCTGACGAAGCCTTTTGGATGAGAGGCGAAACGTTCGAAGACTTCAACTACTGAGTACAGAAGATGACTCAAGCACCGTCATTGAAAAATAATGCATTAGTCTTATATAGCGCTTTTCCAGACGCTCAAAGTCGCTTTTACAATTTGGTGCATTATTCATTCACTCCATACTCGGTGAAGATAAACGAGGCAACCAAAATGCAGGACTGCAACAAAACTTGTGATGTTTAATAAATGACGAAAACCAAAAATCGTTACACTTTCACTTTCGTTCTTCCGTATTTCTCAGTAGAGCCGCGCTGTAGAACCAGGGTATTTGAGGTTCAAACATCTGTAGAAGTCTGGCCTATTGAAGGAAACATCTCGCCAACACACAGAGCCACTGATCTCAGGCCTCTCCCGTCCTCGTTTCTCTCCTCTATGATTTATTTTATTTTACTTATTTTGCAAAAGCATTTTGCCTAAACAATTAAAACGTCACTCTGTCAGTAAAACTATGATTTATCCGTTTTTATAATGAAATATCAGCCCAGGGTAAAAACAGACCTGCCACAGGCGTCTGGTGTCATGTACATAAAGAGCATCTTAATTGTTGCAAAAGTGCATTTAGTCGACCAATGAAAACCTTGGACGACCATGACGTCATCGACTAATTAGTCGACTAAACGACCAAAAGGGGGCGCCCCATTACAGACTATCCCTTTAAAGGAGACCTCTAACTAGTGTGTTATTGTCTCACTTTCAGACCATAGGAGCGAAGCAGCAAAATGTCCTCACCTCAATCAGCTCCGTCCAGTCGACGACTGAGAGCCTGTGGCCTATTCTGCACTATGCCCGGGGTACATTACACCATATCTTTTGTCTTGACCGATTTTTAGATTGTAAAATGGTGAGCCTCTTTATAATTTTTATTTATTGGTTTATTTGGTCGGGACAGTGCATGCTAATGAACATACATGGGTCTCATGCATGTAAACGAGCCAATCCGGATTGTAGCCTTGGGCTAACTTCCATCCGTCGTCCCCCATACGCACTCTCATTCATCCTGGCCTATTGTACATGTTTTTAATGGACCTGTTCATGCCTGGACTATTGTACATGTTTTTAATGGACCTGTTCATGCCTGGCCTGAGCTGCTTGTGACGAGCAGAGCAGCCATGTTGTAATTTGTCGATGAGACATTTGACAGAGATCATCTCTGCAGGGAGAGGAAGCTCACTCTGTGACTAGTGTTATATGAAACACTGCCTGATGTCGGTCGCAGCTCGTCTTTGATCATACTATGGTTCTATTTGAAATCTTTGTCCCTGTCTCACTGTACGACCTATGACCTCAGATCTTCCTCACGATGAGTGATCGTTCGTCACAGATGGACAGAATCGTGCCATGTTTACCTTATTCTAGACTCAAACTGCTAAAAAGTGAATAAGTCTGTACCTGCTTCATGAGATGCTTTCTCCTTGGTGGTCACAGTGATGGTGGAGCTCTCGCGGCTCATGCCGTGCTCCCCACAGTCACACAGGACCCTGATGGAGTAGGTCGTCTCAGGTTGAAGTCCAGAGATCACCATCTCCTCAGACTGGGACTGCTCTCTCTTCCACTGGATCTTCTCCTGAGTTTGTCCGTACTCAACGATGTATCTGAGAATGTTGCCGCCCTGTCCCACCTGTGGCCTCCTCCACTGGACTCTGATCTCTGTGACGGAGGCTGTTCCTGTGAGATCTTCTGGAGGAGCATATGGTAAGGTTCTGATGGAGGTTTTAGGAGCAGCAGCAGGTCCCACTCCCAGATCAGTGACGGCTCTCACTCTGACGCTGTACTCTGTGTTAGAGCTCAGACCAGTCACAGTGACCTCTCCAGCTTCAGCCTGAAGTTGCTGGTTCCATTCCTCCTTTCCTTTCTCACTGAACTCCACTCTGTATTTAGTGACGCTGTGCGCCCCCTCTGACGGGACACGGAAGTGCAGGCTCACAGTGTTGTGTGTAACTTCTCCTACAGTCACTGCTCCAGGTTTAGAAGGAAGCTCAACGTTCTCACTGATTAAACCCCCGTCTTTATACAGGTAGACGGCTGAACCTTCTTGGTTCTTATCTGCTAAACCCACAACCAGGAACTTTTTGTCCTTGTCCTTGTTGGCCTCTTGAAAATCACTGAAAAGTTTAGCTTTACGTCTCACAGAGTTGGCCACGTCTTCAGAGCTGTACCAGCGCTTGGGCTCTGGAGCATCAGAGCTCTCGGACTTAGATCCTTTTAAGTGTTGGTCTAACTCTGAGAGGAACGGCTCAGTGCTGTCCAGAGAGGTCAACACGAACACCAGGGCGTTCTCGGAGTCAGACACTTTATCTGAAAGAGTGTTTTTAGAAGAAACCGTTTCTGTGTTCTTCATCAGTTTCATAAGCGATTTGACGGCATTGGTCTCATCATCTTTGTCTTCCATCCACTGGTTCAGTCTGTGGCTACTGAACGGACCTTCTGCCACTGTCTTCAGGGCTTCTGCCAGAGCCACCTCCTCCTCTCTTCCTCCACGGATCGATGGAAGCTTCTGGGACAATGTTATTTGGAATCCACCCTTAAACCCTGAGCACAGATCTTTGAAGGCTTTGATTTTTTTGGAAAGTTGTGGGAACTTCTGGCCTGTAGGACTCTTCAGGACATCGTTACACCACATCTCCAGCTCAGTGAAACCTTCCAGGATGTTCTCAGCCTCAGTGACCAACGTCAGACTGATCTGTCGGACCAGTTTGGAGGCTTTAGAGTCCAGAGTGGTGAGCGGCTGCAGATACACAGTCACAGGGACGACATTCTCTTTGTTGGGGCCCAGGAGTCTGGGCAGGTCTTGATAAACTTTAACAGCTTCTTCAAACGTCGTTGGACTTTTCTCCAAAAGGAAATCTCCATGAAAACTGCAGGAGAATTTGTTCACCTGTTCTCTGTCTTTATCTTCCATTTTCAGAGCCCCACTTCCTTCAATAGTAATTTGAGGTATTTTTTTAATCTGCACCTTCAGGTTTCCCTGAATGTCTTGAACATTTTCATCTTCAGAAGTTTCTCGATCGAACACGAAGAAGGCCTGTGCTCCGTAGAGGATGCCTGTCACTACATGAGTCGCTAAGCCTTTGTCCAAGACATCACTGTGTGTTAAGTTTCCTGTTCCGAGCTGATTCATGGTCAGAGATTTAAACACGGTGGTGGTTTTGTACCGCAGAGTGACTCTGGCCTGTTTGGTGGACTTTTTATTGTTTTTCAGATATTTAGCTGCTCCTTCGACTTCAAAGAGTTTACACAGAAAACTGGCTTTAAGTGAAGCTTCCACTCCCAGTGATGAGGACTTATCAGAGATGGACTCAGACGCCACAATCTTAAACTCAGTGCTGGGTTGGGGGGTCACTCTCATCCCTTTGTCCAGCTCCTCTTTGTCCCACAGAGTAAAACCTGGAAACACAAAGGATATTCCATTCAGAGTGTAGTAAATAAAGTGAGGAAATTAAGCTTGTTATAGTTACTAACTGAGTTTCCATCACATGACTTTAATGTATATGTTGATACATAAGTAAAGTGATGGAAACACCAAATGTTGCAATTAAAACCAATAAAAAAGTTTACTCAAATTGCTTGAGGTGGTTTTTGATTTTTGCGAATAAGCGTTAATGTGCACTTTGGAAAATGTAAACAGATTTATCGCATACAGTTTGATGCAGCAAATAAAAAGAACATGTGACTGTTGGCAAAGCTAACCGTTCTACTGGAGAGGACAGAAGAGAACAAGAAAGTAATCCATCAGTCTCAGGTCGTCTAGGCGAGGCTTTCCAATATTATGGCCCTCCTCCTCAGGACCACAGAGAACGTTCATGTATTTAAGAGCAGGCTCAAGACCCACCTTTTTAGCTTAGCCTTTAACTGACATCTATTTATTTAAATGTGTGTGTATATGTCTGTGTATATATATATATATATATATATATATATATACATATACAGTTTCTTGCGAAAGTATTCGGCCCCCTTGAGCTTTTCGACCTTTTGCCACATTTCAGGCTTCAAACATAAAGATATAAAACTGTCATTTTTTGTGAAGAACCAACAACAAGTGGGACAATCATGAAGTGAAACGAAATTTATTGGATATTTCAAACATTTTTAACAAATAAACAACTGAAAAATTGGGCGTGCAAAATTATTCAGCCCCTTAAGTTAATACTCTGTAGCGCCACCTTGTGCTGCGATTACTGCTGTGAGTCCTTGGGGTTTGTCTCTATCAGTTTTCACATTGAGAGACTGAAATATTTGCCAAACAGCTGGAGCTCAGTGAAGTTGGATGGACAGCGTTTGTGAACAGCAGTTTTCAGTTCTTTCCACAGATTCTCGATTGGATTCAGGTCTGGACTTTGACTTGGCCATTCTAACACCTGGAGATGTTTATTTGTGAACCACTCTATTGTAGATGTTTTATGTTTTGGATCATTGTCTTGTTGGAAGACAAATCTCCGTCCCAGTCTCAGGTCTTCTGCAGACTCCATCAGGTTTTCTTCCAGAATGGTCCTGTATTTGGCTCCATCCATCTTCCCATCCATTTGAACCATCTTCCCTGTCCCTGCTGAAGAAAAGCCCAAACCATGATGCTGCACCACCATGTTTGACAGTGGGGATGGTGTGTTCAGGGTGATGAGCTGTGTTGCTTTTGGTTTCATCTGACCAGAGCACCTTCTTCCACATGTTTGGTGTGTCTCCCAGGCGGCTTGTGGCAAACTTTAAACAACACTTTTTATGGATATCTTTAAGAAATGGCTTTCTTCTTCCACTCTTCCATAAAGGTCAGAGTGGTGCAGTATACGACTGATTGTTGTCCTATGGACAGAGTCTCCACCTCAGCTGTACATTTCTGCAGTTCCTCCAGAGTGATCATGGGCCTCTTGGCAGCATCTCTGATCAGTTTTCTCCTTGTATGAGCTGAAAGTTTAGAGGGACGGCCGGGTCTTTGTAGATTTGCAGTGGTCTGATACTCCTTCCATTTCAATATTATCGCTTGCACAGTGCTCCTTGGGATGTTTAAAGCTTGGGAAATCTTTTTGTATCCAAATCCGGCTTTAAACTTCTCCACAACAGTATCTGGGACCTGCCTGGTGTGTTCCTTGTTCTTCATGATGCTCTCTGCGCTTTAAACTGACCTCTGAGACGATCACAGAGCAGGTGCATTTATACGGAGACTTGTTTACACACAGGTGGATTCTATTTATCATCATTAGTCATTTAGGTCAACATTGGATCATTCAGAGATCCTCACTGAACTTCTGGAGAGAGTTTGCTGCACTGAAAGTAAAGGGGCTGAATCATTTTGCACGCCCAATTTTTCAGTTGTTTATTTGTTAAAAATGTTTGAAATATCCAATAAATTTCGTTTCACTTCATGATTGTCCCACTTGTTGTTGGTTCTTCACAAAAAATTACAGTTTAATATCTTTATGTTTGAAGCCTGAAATGTGGCAAAAGGTCAAAGTTCAAGGGGGCCGAATACTTTCGCAAGGCACTGTATATATACACTCAACAAAAATATAAACGCAACACCTTTGTTTCTGCTCCATTTTTCATGAGATGGACTTAAAGATCTAACATTCATTCCAGATTCACAATATTACCATTTCTCTCAAACATTGTTCACAAATCAGTCCAAATGTGTGATAGTGAGCACTTCTGCTCTGCTGAGATAATCCATCCCACCTCACAGGTGTGCCACATCAAGATGCTGATCTGACATCATGATTAGTGCACAGGTGTACCTTATACTGCCCACAATAAAAGGCCACCCTGAAATGTGCAGTTTTTTGCTTTATTGGGGGTCTGGGGACTCAGAACCAGTCAGGATCTGGTGTGACCACCATTGGCCTCATGCAGTGCAACACATCTTCTTCATAGAGTTTATCAGATTGTCAATTGTGGCCTGTGGAATGTTGGTCCACTCCTCTTTAATGGCTGCGAAGTTGCTGGATATTAGTGGGAACTGGTACACGCTGTCGTATTCGCTGGTCGAGCAGCAGCGCACTGTACCTAGGTGTGCGAAGCACTGTCCCCATGTCAAGCGTAAACTCACTGTGTAAAACAATGACTGCCCACACCTCTGGTGTGGGGAGGTGTGGGTCTGGATAGACCGTAGCCTCCTGCCTGAGGGGTGAATAGTCCGTGTCAAGGATGAGAAGGGTCAGCTGTGATCTGACCCACACGCCTCCGGGTCCTGGAGGTGAACAGGTCCTGGAGAGATGGAGCTCACAGCCAATCACCTTCTCCTCAAAGACACACAGCTCCCCCGAACCCATATTGACGGCGTGTTGCTAGCTTGCTTCCTAGTAGTTAGCCTCGTAGTTGTTGCTCCTTTGAAAAAACTTGTTTTATTACTCCCTGACATCTTTTTAATAGTCTACAGCAGTGGTTCTCAACCTTTTGGAGTCGCGACCCCCATTATAACTTCATAAGAGACTGGGTGGTTAATGTTTCGTGTTGCATCCAGTCAATATTGAGAAGTCCAGAACTGATGGTTAAATGACTTTTATTGCCATCCGTGTCGTCATCAACCAACGTAAGAGCTATATAAAACAAATAAAACCATACGTTACATTTTGACCGTTATAGCTCATTACATCAGTTACCTTCCATTAGCGTTACCAAAGTACAATAAACATTTCAAGTATCTTAAATATATAATTCATTAACTTTACAAACCTTGTTCCCCAATTGACCGGTGCTAACCCTTGTAGTTTTTAACTGTTCTTTTCCGTGGCCTTTTCCTTTTAACCGTGAACCTTTGTAGACTTTATCTTTCGTCTTTTTTCGTCCGTTCAAGCTGATTTCCGTTTCTATGCCTCCCGTTTCTATGGTTACCAAAGCTTTGTACCGGAGATATAATCAACATAGTGCTTAACTACCCTGCTGGTCTTTACACTCCCACCAAATTATTTTCTGTTACACACATAAAACACAAATAATTTCTTTAAGTTTCTAAACAAAACAAAAATAGAAATAACCTTGTAAACATGTTACAACTGTAAACATTTCAATACACTTTAGGCATTGCAAATTTACTTTTACTCTTCTAGTAGCAGAACTAACTTATGAACTGGGCGTTCTACTACAGACATGTTGTTCACACGTTGACCCTTTTTGGTAAGATTTCTGTCTGCAAAGCCTATTTTGACCTTTCTGACAAGTCCATCTGTATCTTTTACAGTGTCCAAAATTCGTCCAAGTTTCCACTGGGATCGTGGTTGCATTTCATCTTTATCCATTACTATGTCGCCTATTTGCATGATTCTTTTAGGCTTGTGCCATTTCTGTCTGGTCATAATGTTCTGCAGGTACTCCCTTTTCCATCTGCTCCAAAATTGTTCGAGCAAGTACTGTACTTGACGCCATCGTTTTTGAGCATACAAGTCCTCCTTAACGAACTGTCCTGGGGGAGGCAGAGGAGTTGAAGTTTTCATTGTGACCAGATGGTTTGGAGTTAGTGGCTCCAAACTGTTTGGATCATTTAGACTGTCCGTTGTTAGGGGGCGGCTGTTTACTATAGCAGCTGCTTCATAGAAGAAGGTTCTGAGTGAAGAAACGGTGAGTCGGCCTGGTGTGAGAGCCAATGTTGCATTTAGAACGTTTCTCACAGTCCGTATCTGTCGTTCCCATACTCCCCCTGCGTGACTAGCATGAGGTGTGTTTAGGACAAAATCGCATTGTTTTTCTGCAAGAAAGGTTGTCAGTTTGTCAGTGTCAATTTCACCTTGGGCTGCGTTCAGTTCATTTTTGGCACCTACAAAGTTAGTACCCTGATCACATTTTATTTGTCTGACAGAGCCTCTTAAAGCGATAAAGCATCTGAGTCCACTTATAAAAGTGTCCGTTGATAGGTCCTCTAACATTTCGACATGAATTGCACGTGAATAGAAGCATGTGAAAAGAAGGCCGTACCTTTTATATTCTTTCCTTGCTTGTTTGGTCCGGAACGGGCCAAAAACGTCCATACCACAGTATGTGAAAGGCGGAGAGTGTTCAATTCTTTCTGTGGGTAAGTCTCTCATTTTTTGTCCTTCCACAGGTCTCCTTTGTCTTCGACAAAACACACACTGGCGAATGTAGGTTGCAACCGTTTGACTTAACTTTGGAATCCAATAGCCATTGGATCGTATCTCGTTCATTGTGAAGCCTCTTCCCTGATGATTGACCCTTTCATGACATTGGGCAATTATCAGTTTTGCGATGGGATGTTCTCTGGGAATGAGTGTTGTATGTTTGAATGAGCTGGGAAGAGACGAGTGTCGGAGCCTTCCTCCCACCTTGAGCACATTGTCCTTGTCCAAGAAAACATCCAAGTTGTACAGTTTGTTGTTCTTTGGAAGTTGTTTGCCTTTGTTTAGTGTCTCTATTTCATTTTGATATGCTTGTCTTTGTAAATCTTTGATAATCACAGTTTCTGCGTTTTGTCTTTCAGTTAGAGTGGTGAGAGTCTTGGATTTGTCTTTGAGCAGGTATCGTCTGAGACGTGCGACTGCGCTGACTGCATGAGACCAGGATGAGAACTTTGTAAGCCGGTCACTAAGACTTGTATGTTCAACAGTTTGTATGCTTAATGTCTGTACTTTTCTCACCTCTGGGTCTCCTACTGGAAGTTCAACTGTTTCTTTTGTTGGAAGCTGTATTTTCTTTTCCCACAGGAAGTGAGGGCCTGTGAGCCAATTAGATGAAAGCAGTTCATTTACAGATGTGCCCCTGGATGCCATATCTGCTGGGTTTTCGCTGGTAGGCACATAAAACCATTGTTGCGGTGAGGTACTGTTGCGGATTTTCTGCACTCTAGAATGGAGAATTCCCTTTCCCTTGAGCACATAGGGAGCAATGAAGCCAAGGGGGTCGTATATTGCTGCGACTGTGGACAAGATGCCACGCCTGGTTGGTAGTTGGTCTTTTAGTGTGATGTTGAATGTAAAGCAATCCTTCTCCACATTCCAATAAATGCCAAGTGCTCTTTCTGTCTGTGTTTCATTAAACGTCAAGTCCTTTGTTTTTGTATCTGTTGCATGCTCTGAAGCTGGAATACTCTTTAAAACTTCAGCGTTGTTGGACACGAATTTGTGTAACCTTAGTCCGCCTTTTGTACATAGTTCACGTGCTTCCTTTGCCAGTTGTATAGCATCCTTTACTGTGTCTGCGCTGGTGACTCCGTCGTCTACATAGAAGTCTCTTGCTATGAACTGTGAGCCGACTGGATATGCAGAACTGTTCTTTTTGGCTAAATGTTTGAGTCCATAGTTCGCACAACCAGGTGACGAAACAGCACCAAAGAGATGTACTGTCATCCGGTATGCTCGCGGTTGGCTGTTCATGTCTCCATCTTTCCACCATACGAAGCGCAAGTAGTTGCGATCACTTTCTTTGACTTGGAGCTGGTGAAACATTTTTTCAATGTCGCACATCAAAGCTACTTGGTGCTGTCTGAAGCGCACAAGCACACCAGTTAGGTTGTTGATCATGTCAGGACCATTCAGTAAATGTTCGTTAAGACTGGTACCTTTGTGCTTTGCAGAGCAGTCGAAGACCACGCGCAACCTCTCAGGTTTCTTTGGATGATAGATGCCGTGGTGTGGTATGTACCATGTCTCTCCGGGAGGTCCATTATCATGAGTCTCTTCAGCATCACCTCTTTTGATGACGTCGTTCATGTATTTCATGTAATCCTCTTTGTATTTTTTATCTTTCATGAATTTTCGTTTGAGCTGGTTTAGTCTAATTTCAGCGAGTTGTCTGTTATCTGGCATTTGTGGCCTTTCTTTAAATGGCAATGGCATTTCTAAATGTCCATTTTCAGTTTGTGTTATGCCATGCTCGAGTTTCTGAAGGAATACTAAATCCTCTTGCGACACAGTCTTTTCATTCCCGTCAGTTTCTTTGAAATCTCTTTCCAAAGCACGTATTGCATCTGCTGGAGTGGAGGGAGGGATTTCTTTAACAGTGACTCGGTGACAGAGAGTGCTTGTCATATCTGTATCGATGTATGGTGTCGAGTTGCCAACTATGCTCCATCCCAAATCGGTGTGAATGGCATAGGGCTCATTTTCTTTACCTAGGATTACTTGTTTGGGTGCGAGAGCTCTAGGACAAGTATAACCTATTAGGAGACTTACTTCACAACTGAGGAGTGGAGGGACCTCATCCACAATCGGCAGCAAGTGGCTCCACTGTTTGGCTGTTTCACATGTAGGTATGTGTTTTCTGTTTGCAGGTATGTAGTCCTTTGTGTATGCAGCGGGGAGCTTTATGACTGTGGCTGAGTTATAACCTCTCACAAAGAGATCCGACACCTTTCCACTGCTTACAACTGCATTTCTACCCATCATAGTAGTCAGTTTCAGCTTTACTGGACAAACATCTGAGTTGGAACGCTTGAGAGCAAAGAAGGACGTGAAAGCAGCTCGAGCTAGGTTTGAGGCATATGACAGAGAGTTATTACATGTGGACAATGAACATTCATTAAAAGGTGAACAGGTGAGCCCATACTTCACACCCAAACAGCCCACACCAGCGCTCTCTTTCATTCCTGTGCATACAGCTCCCCCTAGTGTCACTCAACGAGCACAAGCAGTGCAAGACAGCATAAAAATGAACAGACTTCCCACACCAGAACCAACAGTGTTTAGTGGCGAACCAATAAGCTTTATTGAATGGAAATCCACATTCATATCACTGATCGAACAAAAGGGCATCTCAGCAGCAGACAAGTTGTACTATTTGAAAAGATATGTAACAGGCCCAGCTCGCAAATGCCTTGAAGGGACTTTCTTTAGAAATGATGAATGAAAAAACTTGTTTTATTACTCCCTGACATCTTTTTAATAGTCTACAGCAGTGGTTCTCAACCTTTTGGAGTCGCGACCCCCATTATAACTTCATAAGAGACTGGGTGGTTAATGTTTCGTGTTGCCGGATTGAACCCAAAAAAATCCTAGTTTGTGAACCTGTTCACCGACACTGGCAATAAAAACTATTCTGATTCTGATTAGGTTCAATAACCTAATCATTTTAAGAAGGAAGAGAGACTGTTTTTTGGACTATGGACTTATGTGGAGCAGAGGCAGCGACGTTATTAACAGAAACGTGCTGCTGTGGAGAGAGAGGTGAGCGACGTCACTCGTACTAAGCACACGTGTTGTTGTCCGCTCCAGTCCAACTCTACTTTAACGAAGAATGAATGGCATCTGTAACCCATCCATGACGTGGAGGTTGGATTATGGGACCTGTCGTTCAGACTGAAGGTCAGATACGTATCAGATTTAGGACACGTCCAAATGACCTGCGTCACATTTGAAAAGATCGGATCTGTGTTCTGAAAAGACACGTCGCATCAGAATTGGGTCAGTTCAACCTGCAGTTTGAACGTAGCCATAGATTGGATTGAGGTTCATATGAGGTGGTAGGGAGGTAATACAGACCACACCAGATTGTAGACACGTGGAGAACATGCAAACTCCACACAGAAAGGCAGGTCCCCTGAGGATTGAACCCGGGACCTTCTTGCTGTAAAGCACATGCACTACCCACTGCACCACCGTGTCACCCTGTACCTGCGTCCAGTTCGTCGCTCCTGCAGTCGTAGAACATCCCCAGGTTAAATGGCCGACCCAGAGCCGCCATCTGGATATTTCTCGAACCCATCTGCACAAGAACAGCACACAACAGAACTGAAAAGATGATTGAGTTTACATTTGTGTCTAAGATAAGAGATAAGATTATCCTTTATTCATCTCACAACGGAGAAATTCCCTTGTTACAATCGGCTCTTAATAAGATCACTCAGGGTGCGCAACACAGTCAGGAAATGTGCAAACAGTTAAATATTAGAACAAAGAGGTATCTTATGTACGGAATTATAACAATAAGGAAATAAGAATAAATAACAATAGGATCAAAATGAGAACAGAATATAAAAAGTAGAATATCGAGGTGCAAAGTTTACAGTGCAGGTTGTCAATAAGTGGCGTTGGTACAGAGATTATTGCAGTAGTTTTGCATAGTGGTTATTGCACATGTTACTTTCTAGTCTTGTAGTGCAGTCTGACAGCAGTGGATGAAGGACCTGTGGTAGCTCTCCGTCATACACTGGGGGGTCCCAGTAGGGTTGGGCGATGTCCCCTAATTGGCAGTTGACGGTGTTCGTGATGGACGATCATTAAAAGCATTTTTAAAGACATTTACACAGCCTGTATATAGGCTGCATTTTATTTATGTTAGGACAAATGTGAGATTGCAGGATGAATGGATCTAAACTAAACATGATCTGAACAGAGTCATGGAACACGAAGTTTGCAACAGAAATGTGTTAAAACTCGTGCATAAAAGTCTGAGAGGAGAACGACTTATTCCGAGCGTCGTCGGCTCCTCAACACCAAGGCTCTTCTCACACGAATACAAATGTAAAGCAGAGCTTATTATTTGCATTTGCTCAGTTTTAACTTAATGTTTAAGAAACAGTGAACGGGACAATGTTTAGAAGTTTGCATCGTAGCCGACGTTTATGAAGCTGCTCCGCCCGGTCCGTGAGCTCGTAGCCTCGTACCTCCTGCACCTCCTTCTCTCCTCTCTCTCCTCTCTTGGACCTTCATGAGAACATCCAAACCCATGCGCTCTCAGCTCCGATGTGAGATCCATCGCGGCGTTTAGTTTCCGTACGAAAAGCAAAGTGAAACCACACAGTGTTAAACAGTGAAGCTGCTTTTAGAAATAGAGCAGCGCTGCGTCTTTACTTTAATAATTACGGCTAACACATCATGTCTAATGGCAGGCTACTTAAACTAGCGTGCATATTCGCTATATTCGAGATTTAATTTACAGGGCAATCCTTGCAAAGTTTGTAGGTTTACAAGGTCCACAGAAGATCAGTGCGTGTTTCTGACAGGAGGGGGCGTGGCATCACGATGGTGGCTCTCACGATATCATCGTGATGGATGAGCAACATCACGATGATATCGTCCATCATATATCCCAGGACTGAGCTGGCCCCGGGGTCCAGCACACGGCAGCGTAGTGGAGAGCAGAGGCCTGCTCACTCCGAAGGACCTCAGTCTCCTCAAAAGGACCTCAGTCTCCTCAGAAGGACCTCAGTCTCCTCAGAAGGTGGAGGCGACTTTGGCCCTTCTTGTACAGGGCGTTGGTGTTGTGGGACCAGTCCAGTTTATTGTTGAGGTGAACACCCAGGTACTTGAAATTGTCCACCACCTCGATGTCCTCCCCCTGGATGTTCAGCGGTGTGTGCGGTAGTGACTTCCTCCTGAAGTCGATCACCATCTCCTTCGTCTTACTGGTGTTCAAGCACAGGTGGTTGCGCTCACACCAGTCCACAAAGTCCATGATAACCGACTGGTTCTCCAGTTCGTTCCCCTCAGACACACAGCCCACAATGGCGGAGTCGTCGGAGAACTTCTGCGGATGACAGCTGTCTGCGTTGTGTGTGATGTGTAGATAGTGAAGAGAAACGGTGAGAGGACGGTGCCCTGAGAGACCCCAGTGCTGCAGACAGTGAGGTGGTCAATAGTCCATGCAGTGAGATGTTCATCCACTCCCGCGTCCTCCAGCTTCCCCCACAGCAGCACCGGTCTGACAGTGTTGAAGGCACTGGAGCATTTCCATCAGGCTCCAGGTGGGTGAGCGCCCGCTCCAGCAGGTAGATGTCCTCTACTCCGACGTTAGGCCCGTAGGCAAACTGCAGCGGGTCCAGGGTGGAGCTCACCTCAGAGCGGAGGTGGGTGAGGATGAGCCGCTCCATGGTGTCGCTCTACACCCGGCCTATTCGATTGGCGGCTCCAGGGCCAGATCCGGCCCCGGTCTGGTTTGACCCCGTGCCAATTTCTCATAATAAATTAATTATATTAGTCTTCAATGAAGGTACTTGAGTCATCATCTGTACTCAGTAGTTGAATCTCGAACGTTTCGCCTCTCATCCAAAAGGCTTCGTCGGCGACCAAAGTCCCGCTCAGCCCGCAGCTCAGATAAAGACCACGAGGAAGAGTTAGGGTTGGCTCCTCCCCCCTAATCACAGCTACTCTCACCTGTGGGTAAACACCTTTGGAGTAGAGCGTCTCTAACGACCTGCTCCCCTCAGTATCGGTCAGTCCTGTCCAATTCATGGCTGATCACTGCTAATTACCTGCCTATTGTTCTGTTGTTGGCTGAGTTGTATTGTAAAGAAACTAATATCGACCCTAATGTAGTGGTACGGGTGTCGCGCCCTCCTCCCGTACCCTATAAAAGGTGCTCCCCCTCTCTCGCGACATTTTCAGCATAAAGACTCGTCTACAACATTTCATCCTTACAATGTCAGTCTAATCAGTTTTCCCTTTTACTCCATTCTGTTTAAAATGCCTCTCCTGAACCGTGCAGAATAATAAAACAGGCTGGTTTTTCACAGCGCCCCCCTCAGGTCGTCAGGGCAGTGCATTGGAGGCGAGTCTCACTTCGGGCTCACATTTGCATAGCTTTTTTGCGGCATTTTTATTTGTTTTAATCTTTTGACTTTATTTTTATTTTTTTTAGAGTAATGTAACTGTGATCAAGCCACATAAATGTAACAGAAACAACAAAAATGTGATGAAAACACAACCGAAACGTGACAATCATAATGAGGAAGAAGCTTAGATGAGTTTTGTAGGTCTTGGCTTTCAAATGAGGCGCTACACCAGCCTTTAGACCAGGGGTCCTCAAACGTTTTTCTCTGGGGGCCACATTATCGTTCCTGACTGTGATGGGGGCCGGGTTGGCTATAACATAGAATAGACTCAGACCAAAATGCAGCAGGCCTCACTGTGAGAGATTACTCGACTATATCCACAAGATCAACCCTTGATTCAGTCTCTCAGTCTCTCTCTCTTTCTTTCTCTCTCCACCTACTTGGTGGATTTCTTCTGGGGCGGACTGCACTGGGTCCTGCAGGCGGTGCTCTTCCTTCCCAGGGAGCAAGGGGGACAGGGACTGATCCATCTGGCCAGTCGAGGGGCTGCTTTCAGGTTACAGTTCCTCCAGCGGCTGGTGGCAGGTCCGGAGGAGCTGGTGTGGAGGCCGTTTGCTGTTTCCATCTTGGAGCGAGCTGGGGGGGGGGCTGTCTCTCTTCCTCACTGATCGCAAACCGGAGGCTCTCCCGCCCTTCTACCGCAGTCTGCTGACAGTGTGGAGCAAGGTGAAGAAGCAGAGGGAGCCTTCCACTTCACTGCACTGGCTGCTGAGAGAGCCCTTGTTGGGGGGTCGCCTGGACTGTCCTGCCTGGGCGGGGCTGGCACTGGGAGATCGCTTCATGTGCGGGGGGGTCGACACATTGGAGCGGTTGTTGGAGTGGGCAGGACCTCAGCTGAACCTCTCCCCGGCTCTGGCTGCCCACCTGGGCCTGAGGTCGGCACGGACACTGGAACGTCTACTGGCCCACTGGAGACAAAGACTTACAGGACAAGACTGGGCCCTTCTGAGGAGCTTCGGTTCCGGCGAGATGTCTCCTGATTCTGCAGATCCCTTCCCCAGCGTCATGCTTAGTCCTGACCTGGAGAGCTCCTCAGGCCCCTTGCTGTCCAACCCTGTCTCTGCCTCCCTGGATGGTTCCCCTGGAAAGACTTTCTACAGACTGATGGTGCAGGCCTTGAACCATCAAAGACTCTCCGGCCGCACAGATACTGTGTGGAGGTCTCATCTGGGCTGGAACCCTGAGGACAGTCCGGCCTGGGCTCACCTCTACAAACCACCACAGACTATGAGGCAGGGAGATCTGCAGTGGAGACTGCTTCATGGAGCTATAGCAGTCAATGCGTTTGTTTCCAAGGTAGATCGTACTGTGGGGGAGGGGGGTCCGTACTGTGGGGGAGGGGGGTCAGTCTTTCATTGTTTCTGGGAGTGTGGGAGGCTGACTCAGCTGTTTGATCTGCTCAGGACACTGTTTGGAAGGTGCGGATATCCTTTTAATGCGGTGACTTATGTTGGGGGGGTCTTGTCTGGTGGCAGAGTGAAGAGGAAGGGGCGGGTCCTAAATTTCCTCCTGGGCCAAGCAAAGATGGCCATACACCAGAGCAGGAAGAGGAAGGTGCAGGGGCGGAGTCAGGTCAGCGCTGAGGTGCTGTTTGTGAAGATGGTGCAGGCTCGGCTCCTCCTGGAGTTTGGGGCCCAGATGGACATGAGGCTGGAGGAGTTCGAGGATGGTTGGGGGCTTGAGGGGGTTCTAGCCTCAGTCAGTGCAGGACAGCTTTGTTTTGGACCTCTTTTTATATAATTGTGTGTGTGTTTTTTATTTGTAACTTTTTTGGTGTAAATGTGAATAATTATGGAAGCAATTGGTTCCTGATGGACTAAATAAAGGTCTGATTAAAAATCAAAAAAATCTCTCCCTCTCTCTCCCCTCTCCCCTCTCTCTCTCTCTTTTGCTCTCTCTCTTTTTCTCTCTCTCTTTTTTTCTCTCTCCCTCTCTCTCTCTCTTTTTCTCTCTCTCTTTTTTTCTCTCTCTCTCTCTCTCTCTTTTTCTCTCTCTCTCTTTCTCTCTCTCTCTCTTTTGCTCTCTCTCTTTTTCTCTCTCTCTTTTTCTATCTCTTTCTCTCTCTCTCTCTCTCTCTCTCTCTTTCTCTCTCTCTCTTTCTCTCTCTCTCTCTCTCTCTCTCTCTCTCATACAGATACAGAGGAGCCGTGGGGCAGAAACAGAGGAGCAGTGGGGCAGATACAGAGGAGCAGTGGGGCAGAAACAGAGGAGCAGTGGGGCAGAAACAGAGGAGCAGTGGGGCAGAAACAGAGGAGCCGAAGAATAAATGAGGAGATTAAAGTTCACAGTAAACTTTGATACAGAGACATTATTTCCTGTTTCCTTTTCTGTTTGTGAACATTAAACACTGTTATTCTGAGACTGGCACCTGCAGCATTAATGACTGAACACTAACACACAGGATATAGAAAAGAAGAAATCATTTATCTATCTGAGATACTGTAAGTGTGAATTTGTCTTTTTCTTTTAACCTCTTAACCCCCGCCTGAACCGAGCACATTTTCTTCAGTTCAGCTTTACCCAAATCTAATCTTTTTGATGCATTTTCTAAGTGTTTTTGACGTGTTTCTTGTACGTTTTTTTGTCGTGTTTTGGTCACATTTTTGTCGCTTTTCCAGAAACAAACCACTCTAACCACTAAGCCACTGTCAGACTTATTTGTTGTTGCTTTGTCATCACTCTTTAGTCGTGTGTTTTTGACACTTTTTATCATGTTTTTGTCGCTCTTTTGCCCTTTTTTGCTTTTAGATTTGGGTAAAGCCAAACTGTAGAAACTGTGCTGGGTTCATGTGAGGGTTCAGAGGTTAAGGGTCTGCACCTGTGTTCTTTTACAGACTCTGACCTGAGAGGAGAGTTTAGACTATTAGTGTTTGAACATTTCCATCTTTATTTCAATATTCTTTAATGATTATTAAGGAGAGAGAGAGGGAGGTGCATTTGTTGTTTCTGCCTCGACCTCAGGCCCCTCCCACTCAGGCCACTCCCACTCAGGCCACTCCCACTCGCTCCTAAACTTCTCTGAGCGCTGACACCAGAGTCTGGCCCTGACCCTCAGGTCCTGGTGCAGCGCTGACCTCACAGACGGACAGATCTTTGATTTAACCTCTTAACCCCCACCTGAACAGAGCACATTTCCTCCAGTTTCGCTTTATCCAAATCTAAAAACTAAAAGCGTCAAAATAGCGACAACAACAAGGACAAAATCGCAACAGAAAAAGTAACAATAAAACAATTAAAAAGTGATGAAAAGCAAAAAAAAAAGAGCAACAAAAATGTGCCGGAAAAGCAACAATAACACAATAAATATGTGACAAAAACATGAAAAAACCAACGTCAAAAAGAAAGTGATGAAGAAAGCAACAAAAAACAGACAAAAAAGAGACATGAACAAAACAGTAAAAAAAATGTGAGAAAAACTCAGCGACAACGCAACAAAAAAGTTAAGATGAGTTTTGTAGGTCTTAGCTTTCAAATGAGATGTTACTCTGGCCTATAGGCTGTAGAATCATTTTTTCTGAAAACAGGGAAGGTCCAGTCTTATTATTCATCACAGCGAATAAAATAAATCTGTACGTGTTGAGATAAATAATGTAATATATCCACAAAGAAATAAGTAAGTCTGTGAATCAGTCCTAAAATAAATAAAATGCTCATTTTCATTGTCCTTTTTATCTACAGGCAGGAAATAAAACAGGATGCAGTTCACCTCTGTTCAATCACTGTGAACCCTTCATCATCTTTGGGGCCTTGTGTTGTGGTATTTGTATGATTCAGTTTTCCTGAACAAAAAAAATCACTGAGGTCCAGTTTGGGTAAAAATATTTGCATGAATTTCTTTTGAACATTCTGTTAGATTTAAATCTCTTTATATCGTATCGGGTCATGCTGTACAGTCGTGCCATCTCTGTCACAGCCATAACTTTAGTCCAGGCTCTGTACGTTATGGCTTGCATATCAGTATGACGCATAACAGTGTTTTTTTACCCTCTTCATGTGGAAGCACAGCCAGACTTGAATGGGCTACAAACACATTATCTTGAGTTCATGTCAAGTCCTGCACTGATGGTAAATACATTATTTAGGAGGATCCGGCAAAGATTTGATCTGATATAAAGGAGTTTAATGAGAGTGATTTGGCCTGTTCCCCGAATCCATCACATCAGACCAAAAGTGTTTCTGAAAATACACATTTACAAATTAACCCTTGTCTTCCGTTAAGAAACACTTCCCTAATCTCACGTCAGTGGCTTTTCATGACACTTTTTCAACTAATATTGTACATTATTATGTTACCAACATTTTCTTACATAATTATGTTAATCCACTTCTGTTCTGCACAAAACTACTAAAGTTTTTTAATATATCAACATATTTTACTATTTTATAGCCAATAAAAAATATATACCAAAAATTAACAAACAAAATGGCTCATTTTCTATAAAACAAGTGAGTTTGGGCAGAATTTGGATTTACTTCATAGATCGCGCTACACGCGGCAAACTCCTTTGTGAGAACCTTAAAGACGTGTTAAACTTTGCGTTTGTGACTTTACGTTTTGTATTTTGCGAGAGCGGCCATGTTTCGCTTTCACGAGGGGGCGGGCGGGTTGGATTGGAGTTTGCGCTGCTTCGATTCGAGCGTCATTTGAGAGAGAGCCCCCAGTCCCACTGAGTGAATAATATATTCCTCGTGTTCTCGTAAAGAGACTACAGTTGTGTAAATACATCGGTTCAATGAAAGTGGGCAGAGGAATGAGAGCGCCGCACAGGCACACGCAGAGAACCCGGGCTGGGCTGGTGCAGGACGGCCCCGCCCGGGTGAGGAATGACAGCGGCGCTGATCCCAAAGAGAGGACAGGTCAGAGTCTGTGATGCTCTCCAACCATTTGGAACAGAGAGTTTGCTGTTGCTGACGGCAGCGAAAACCAAGACAAGCTTTTTTAAGGTGGACCGGGAAGGTTTTCTTTTAAGGTGGACCGAAGTCGCAAACAAGCGAGTGATTCTATTTTTAGATCGCAAAGGCATAATTTTGGGAGCATATGCGATCATAACGGTGGCAATGTTGAGCCCTGAACGCAGCCGTCCATCACAGGCCTCGCACATAAACTCTGTTCATTCATCAGACACAACATAAAACCATCATCAGCAAATATAAAGATTCAAACATCTGCGTCTGGGTTCAAAATAAGTTTCCAACTATGTGTAGCAGTAGGACTGTATTGGACTATACGTCCCATAATGCTTTGTACCTACAGGTGATAGGTGACTTCCGGGTATTCACTAAAGAGTTTGCTAAACAAGAGTCCACTGTGTCCCGTGTCTTCATTATACATGGTGTCAGAAGCTACGAACTACATGTCGCCGCGATATTTACGGGCGCGTTACAGTCCTGTTAACTAGCGGGAGTTTTTTGCGCAGTTTACAACGAAAACGGCCGGCAAGGAACACGGAGGCGGATCGCTCCGGCGCTAGCTGCAAGCTGTACGAGCGTGCTAAGATACGGCCCCACGTGTCACATGTCTGGTGAGGACGACGTACAGAGAGACGGTGCATCAATCTTGGGTCCTGAAAGTGACGAAGAAACCAGGGATTCAGCAACAGAGATGGCGACCACTGTACAGTTAACTCCTCCTGAGGCATTTGACTTTTCTTGTCCGTCAGAATGGCCGAAGTGGATCAGAAGATTTGAAAGGTTTCGTATTGCAACAGCGTTGGACAGCAAAACAGAAGAGTATCAAGTCAACTCACTTCTGTATGCTATGGGAGACGCTGCTGATGACGTTTTAGCAGTTTTGCCATTAACTGCTGAAGACAAGAAGAAATATGATGCAGTTAAAGCAGCGTTTGATAAGCACTATGTTGGAAAACACAACGTCATTTTTGAGAGAGCGCAGTTCAACTCCAGACGTCAACAGGATGGTGAGAGTGCAGAATCATTCATTACAGCTGTACATAAACTTGCAGAAAACTGTGGATTCGGTGTGCTTAAAGAGGAGCTTATTCGGGACAGAATTGTAGTTGGTATAAAAGACAAAAGACTGTCAGAGCAGCTACAAATGGACCCAGAATTAACTCTTGCTAAAGCCATACAGAAGGTCAGACAGAGTGAAACTGTGAAGAAGCAACAAACAATAATGCATAGCAGCTCTGCAGAAGACAAGACACTGAACGTGGATGCAATAAAGGCAAACGTAAAGAAAGGAAAAACTCAAACATGGCAACAGTCAAAGAAGGGACATTATACGCCAGTGAAACCAGTTGAAAAAGAGTGCGGCCGCTGTGGTCGTAAGAATAAACATTCATGGAAAGACTGTCCTGCCAGAGAGGTACAGAAGGTCAGAAAAAAGGACATTTTGCTGTAGTTTGTCGCAGTAGTGGAGCTGTAGGATTAAAAGAAGTCACAGAGGACCAAAAATGACACAGATGGAGAGGAATGTGTGTTTTTGGGAGAAATTGGCACAGAGAGGTCAGAGCCCTGGGTGGAAAAGATCAAGCTAAATGGGGAAAATGTCCAGTTTAAACTTGATACGGGGGCAGATGTTACTTCCATTCCAGAGAGACTGTACAAACCCGAAAGAGACGGTAAGCTGCAGACACCCAAAAGGAAACTTCTAGGGCCAGGCAGTTACCCACTCAAAGTAAAAGGCTGCTTTGGGGCTCAGTTGCTAGTGAAAGGGCGCTGCACGTCACAGAATGTCTACCTAGTGTCAGGCCTAGTTCAGCCACTATTAAGCAGACCAGCCTGTGAGGCATTGGGGTTAGTCTACAGAGTGGATACAGTTACAGAACCTGAGACAGATTATAGAGCAGCATACCCAGATGTGTTTCAAGGGTTGGGCAAGCTGAAGGAACCTTACCACATAGAGTTAGAGCAGGGAGCCACACCTGTAGCTCTTTCTGCCCCACGACGTGTTCCTCTCCCCTTGAGAGATGCTGTCAAGGAAGAGTTACTCAGAATGGAAGAGATGGGAGTCATTTCAAAAGTCACTGCGCCTACAGAGTGGTGCTCAGGCATTGTTGTCATTCCCAGACCAGCCAAGAAGCCACCTAGAATATGTGTAGACCTCACACCTTTGAACACGGCAGTGAAAAGAGAACGTCATATTCTCCCGGCAGTGGATCAAACTCTTGCTATGATGAAAGACGCCAAAGTATTCACAAAGTTGGACGCCCGTTCTGGATTTTGGCAAATCCCTCTCACACCAGAGTCACGGCCCCTCACAACCTTCATCACGCCTTTTGGGAGGTTTCAGTTCAACCGCCTTCCTTTTGGCATAGCGTCCGCGCCAGAGCATTTCCAAAGGAGGATGTCGCAGATGCTGGAGGACTTTGACGGAGTCATTTGTCATGCTGACGACGTGCTTGTGTATGGCCGAGACAGACAGGAGCACGACCAGAGGCTGCGTCGTGTGCTCCAGAGGTTCCAAAAGGAGGGTCTCACACTCAATGAGAAGTGTGAGTTTGCCCAGAACGAAATCATGTTTGTTGGGCACAAAGTTTCCGAAAAGGGCATAGAAGCTGACCCATACAAGGTAAAGGCAATTCAGCAGTTGCCACAGCCCAAGTGTGTGGAAGATGTGCGGCGTCTCATGGGTATGGCCAATTACCTTGCCAAGTTCATGCCACAGCTAGCTACCATTACCACACCACTGAAGGAGCTGCAAAAGGACAGAAACGAGTGGATATGGGCAGAGCCACAGGAAACGGCATTCAGGAAGCTTAAGGAGATACTGAGTTCCCCTGAAGTGCTTGCTCAATACTCCAACACAGCAGATACAAGAGTTGCTGCAGATGCATCGCCATATGATATTGGAGCCGTACTCACACAGAAGCAGTCGGACGGCCTGTGGCGACCAGTAACCTACATTTCGAGAGGATTAACAGACACTGAGAGGCGCTATGCGCAAATAGAAAAGGAGGCGCTCGCGGTCACATGGGCGTGTGAAACACTTTCGTCATATCTCATGGGTCTACTGTTTACGCTGATCACGGACCACAAACCCCTGGTCCCTCTTCTGAGCACGAGAGGTTTGGACGACCTTCCTCCACGCATCCTAAGGTTCAGGCTTAGGCTACTGCGCTTTTCATTCAAAATCGTCCATGTTCCAGGGAAGACCCTCGTCACAGCCGATACTTTGTCACGCGCTCCCGTGGAGGGTCCGCCCTCTGCAGCAGATCTTCAGCTGGAGAAAGAGGTAGAGGTTTTTGTGGACACTGTTGTATCCTGTCTCACAGCCACGGACAAACGGTTGGAGGAGATCAAATCAGCACAGGAAAAAGACAAACTCTGTACGAAAGTGAAGGACTATTGCCTTATAGGTTGGCCAGAGAAATGCAACATAGATCCAGATGTCAAAAAAATATTGGCAACACAGGATGGACTTAAATGTCAGTCACGGCCTTCTCATGAAAGGGGAAAGACTTGTGATCCCACCACCCCTGAGAGCAGACATTTTGCAACGTCTGCATGAAGGTCATCAAGGGATTTCCAAATGCAGGGCCAGAGCAAAGGAAGCATCTGGACCTGTTCGAGTGGTCGAAGAAACAGTACGTTTTGATTATTGACTTTTTCTCGAGATACATTGAAGTAGCACAGCTCAAACAAACATCAGCAGAGGTCACTATCAAAGCTGTCAAAGAGGCCTTTGCTAGACATGGAACTCCAGAGACTGTGGTATCGGATAACGGACCGCAGTTTTCATCAGAACTGTTCAGACAGTTCGCAAAGGAGTACCAGTTCACACATGTCACAAGCAGCCCTAGGTACCCCCAGGCCAACGGGGAGGCCGAGCGTGCTGTTCGCACCATCAAGGACTTGTGAAAAAAGGACAATGACTGTAGTTTGGGTAAAAGTTTCTCTCTCTGGGCCTGAGGACCGATGACTAAAACCTCAGTTTTGTCCTGGTTAAGCTGGAGAAAGTTTTCTGCCATCCAGGATTTGATATCTAAAATGCAGTTAAAAAGTGCATCCATTGGCCTGGTGTCCTCAGGAGACATGGAGATGTACAACTGTGTATCATCAGCGTAACTATGAAAGTTGACTCCATGTCTCCTGATGACATCACCAAGAGGGAGCATATACAGGTTAAAAAGCACTGGCCCTAAAATCGAACCCTGGGGCACACCACATGTAATGTTATGGACCTTGGAGGAGCAGGTATCCACACTCACCATGAAGGTCCTGTCTGTGAGGTAGGATGTAAACCATTGGTGGACAGCACCAGAGAGGCCTATGTGTTTTAAACGAGTTAAAAGAATAGTATGGTCGACTGTATCAAAGGCAGCGCTCAGATCCAGTAGAACCAACACTGTGACCTTCTGTGAGTCATAATTTAATCTAAGATCATTTAAGATCTTTAAAAGGGCTGTCTCGGTGCTGTGGTTCACCCTAAAGCCAGACTGGAATTTCTCAAGGACGTTATGTGCATTTATAAAGTCGCTAAGTTGGGTAAAAACAAGTTTTTCTAAGATTTTGCTTAGAAATGGTAAGTTGGATACCGGTCTAAAGTTGTTAAAATCATTACGGTCCAAATTGCTCTTCTTCAGCAGAGGCCTCACCACCGCCCCTTTAAAGGCAGCAGGGAAGACCCCCGTCTGAAGGGAGCAATTCATCATGTGTAAAAGCTCATCTCTAAGAGATCCATAAAACGTTTTAAAAAACGGGGTTGGGACCGGGTCTAAAGGACATGTGGTGGGCCTCACTGAGGAGAAAACTTTATCAAGCATCTCAGCATTAACCTGGACAAAACTGTGCAGTGTTTCCTCTGGAACAAGTAGACAACCAGATGTATTTAAAACCATGTTATTTTGAGTAGATAAAATATTACATCTGATAGTGTCTATCTTTCCCCTGGTTTGCAAACGCCTCACAAAGGGAGTCACTTGGAGTAAAGTTGGTCTTGTTAAAATCAGGATTGATCAGATGTTCTATTGTAGAGAAGAGTACCTTGGGATTGTTTTTATTATTGTTGATCATTTTTGAGAAGTAGTTGTTTCTTACTGTGTTATTGTAGGTTGTTTGTTGTTCACGGAAGATCTGGTAGTTTATGGTAATTTTGTGTTTTCTCCATTTTCTCTCTGCCACCCTGCATTGTCTTTTGAGTTGTTTGATTTCCTCATTCCTCCATGGAGGAATTGGTTTTGTGGGGAGTTTCTTGGATTTTAAAGGAGCGATAGAATCAAGCACTGACTTGAGTTTGCTGTTAAAATTTTCAAAAATAAAATCACAGGGGGCAGGTAGAACAATAGGAGAATATTTCTCTAAAACATCAATAACATTTGCAGCCACTTCAGGGGTGAGATGACGTTTCCTCACAGCTCTTACCGAGGTCTCCCGCTGGGTAAAACTGGTGATATTAAAAAACACACAGTAATGGTCAGAAACAGCCAAGTCAATGACAGAGGACAGAGCTGTGGACAGGCCATACGTGATGACCAGGTCCAGACTGTGTCCTCTGTCGTGAGTTGGCTGTGTGACGTGTTGGGTAAAATCCATATAATTAAGAACATTTAAAAAATCCCTAGCAACAGGGTCTAAAAGATTATCTATGTGTAGATTAAAATCACCAGTTAAAAGAATCATATTAAAAGAGCTATGTAAAAGTGATAAAAACTCAGAAAATTCCTTAACAAAAAGAGGGCATTTTTTGGGGGGTCTGTAAATAGTGACACATAAAATGGGGGGATTACTAAAAACAACTGCATGGTGCTCAAAAGTGGGGAATGGATCAAATAAAATAGGTTTGGTGGCAATAGTGTTTGTGTGTTTGATGTGGTCAAAGTTTGCATAGAGGCTTCGACTGTTGAAGTGGATTACAGTGAATGCCTTAAGGTTCTTAAGTTTACTATTGTACAGATCCTCTGTGTAGTATTGACAGTCATTGGTAGCTCTAGTAAAAAAGTTATTTTCCGGGTCGATGTCGATCTCAGTGTTCTGTAGGTCGTATTGTGAGAATGTAAAATCCTGGGTGTTTGCTTCAGCGATTCTCCTTATTGAAAAGTCCAAGTCGGTGCTTCCTATAGAACTGTATGTATTACTAGACATGTGAGATTATGTGCTTTTACATACCAAAATCCATACGTGTTTCCCGGTGTTTATAGTGGATGTGGTGAACTGCTGCGTGGACGTATAATGAGTTTGTCATATCGTAAGAAGGCGATCTCCCCCCCCCCCCCGCAGCTCTCAGCTCCGGCATCAGTTCTTTACGTTTTCTTTTAATGGATTCCATGTAGTCCTCGTTTATGAAGATTTTTGTGCCTTTGAGTCGTTTAGCGCTGCAAGATTTCTTCACGATCCTTCCACCGCAATAAACATTTTAATTTAGGATTTATAATAGTTTTTTATGTATTTTTTTTTTTTTAGAACAATGTGTTTATTAATTTTGTACATGAATATAGTACAATCAGAACAGTAATCCAACAGTTGGTTTTATACACCACATTTGATTGGCATAGAATTTGTATTATTATACACAAAAAGAAAAAAGAAGCAAAAAACTAACAAAAAAATACACACAAAAAAACATCGCAAAAATTAAATAAAAGGATAATAAACTTAAAAGCAAAACCCTAACTCTTCCCAGATATTTTGTTTACAATTTACCATACTGCCAAGCATTTAATTAAAACAACACACATGTATATAGCCTATAGGTTCACAGTAAAACTTCGTTGTCTTTAAAAATCTGTTAAAATAACATTATCTACAAAGTCTTTAAATGGTCCCCACACTTTTTCAAATACTGACAACTTTCCCTTTCTAAAGCACGTAATCCTTTCCAGGGGAAATACTATGAGCATTTGTTTCACCCAGTATCCCAACTTGGGCCTATTGCTCTTTTTCCAATGCATTGCAATTGTTCTTTTAGCTTGAAGGAAACACATATTCATCATTATCTGCTCACTCTTTGTAAACGAATGTTTTCCAGGATAAATTCCTAAGATAAAAAGTACAGGATTTTTCGGAATATCCTTTGAGATAATTGTCTCTACAGCTCCCTTAACCTCGTCCCAAAAAAGTTCCACCTCAGGACATTGCCACATACAGTGGAACAATGTTCCTTTAGCATTAGTACATCTTGTACACACATCAGGTACATTTCTATTATATTTATTCAATTTTTCTGGTGTCACATAGGTTCTCATGAGCCACTTATACTGGAGGAGCCTAAATCGACTATTAATTAATTGTTTATGTGCGTTTGTGCATGCAGACTCCCAATCCTCTTTTGAAATGTTTGTTGCTAAATCCTCATTCCATGCCCTGAGCTTAGAATCTGAGTTTTCAGTTGAGTTAGATGATAAGAAACTATACAATTCCGATATAGCACCTTTGCTCCGACTATTTTTAGACATAATTTTTTCCAGGTCTGTTTTTTTAGGTTTAGTTAGAGTATTATCATTAGTTCTGATAAAATGTCTAAGTTGAAAAAATTTAAAAAAGTATTTTTTGTCAATGTTATACTGGCATGTTATTTCCTCAAATGACATTAGTGCATCCGAATTTGGTCTATACAGATCCTGTATTCTTTTTAATCCCTTTGACGCCCACTGTTGAAAAACAATGTCAGATCTTCCTGGAATAAAACATTGGTTCCTCCAAATTGGAGTATAAAGAGATAAGTTACAAGGCTCTTTTACATATTTGCATACTTTAGACCAGATTTTAACCATGTTCTTAACAATTGGGTTTTTACTTTTTTTAATCAGGTTAGAAACCTTGTCTGAATATAAATATTGCGGAAATGGTAAATCCAGACCTTCTGACTCCATCTCCCTCCACTGTGGCGCATCGCTTGTATCAAAATAAAATTTAATTGATCGCAGCTGTGTCGCCCAATAATACCAAATTATATTAGGACATTTTAGCCCTCCCTTATTATACGGCATTTGTAATAAGGATAGCCGAATCCGAGCTTTAGAGTTTTCCCAAATAAATCCTATGAATAGCTTTTTAATCTTTCCAAAAAAATCAGTAGGTGGGGGCAATGGCACATTCTGAAATATATACAATATTTTGGGGAGCATATTCATTTTTATCACACTTATCCTACCAATCAAAGACAGGGGTAAAGATACCCACCTATCAACCGATCCTGTTATATCATTCATTAAAGATTCATAATTAGACCTAACAATCAAATTTAACTTGCGCCTAATTTCAATACCTAAATATATAAAGTGATCCACCACTTTAAAACACGAAGCTTGTGGGGCTGGATGTGCGGCTTCAGTCTCATTAAGCAATAGAATAGAAGATTTAGTATTATTGATTGTATAACCTGAGATTTTACTAAAGGCACTTATCAGATCTAAAATGACCGGAATTGACTTACTAATGTGTGAAACGAACAGGATTACATCATCTGCGTAAAGTGCGACTTTGTGTTCAGTATTACAAAAAGAGATTCCCTTTATTTCTGAATTTTCCCTTATGGCTATTGCCAGGGGTTCTATTGCTAAAGTGAACAAAAGAGGTGAAAGGGGGCAGCCCTGACGACAGCCTTTCTTTATCATAATTGGTTGTGAGATGTTTTTATTTGTTATTACTTCTGCCGTTGAATTTAAATACAGTAATCGAACCCATTTTAAAAATGTATTCCCATATCCAAATCGCTTCAGGACATTAAAAAGATAAGGCCATTCCACCTTATCAAATGCCTTTTCAGCATCCACAGATACGAGGGCCCTGTCTGTAGTTTCATCCAAACCTTGAATAATATTAAGGACCCGCCTAACATTGTGGAACCCCTGTCGTCCTAGGATGAATCCATTTTGATCCCTATGTATTACATAAGGTAATGTTTCTTGAAGTCGTCTTGCTAAAATTTTACATAAAATTTTTAGATCAGCATTTAATAGGCTTATCGGTCTCATATTTCCACAAGAATTACTTGGTCTTCCAGGTTTTGGTAATAATGTTATTAATGCAGCCGTCAGCGATGTTGGTAAGCTACCACACTGGAAAGCTTCTAAAAACATATCCAAAAGGGGTTTAAGCAATTTAGATTTAAATTTTTTGTAAAGGTCTATTGGAAGTCCATCAGGACCTGGCGTTTTACCTGCCCTCATATCATCAATAGCTTTGCTGATTTCCGCATCTTTCAGGTCCGCTTCTAATATTTCCACTAAATCATTTGGGACTTGTGGAATTTCCAAACCATCTAAAAATGCGTTTTGAATATCCGGGTTATTTGGTATTTCAGAATTATACAGTTTTGTATAAAATTCTCCAAATTCTTTGTTTATCTCAACAGGATTCGTTACTAAATCTCCATTACTTTTTGTAATTGACGTTATTGCTTTTCTTGTTTCCAACTGTTTGATTTGCCAAGATAACAATTTCCCAGATTCCTCCCCTTGTTCATAAAAGGTTTGATTAAGCCTAATAATATCAGCAGCTGCCCTGTCCTCTGACATTTTGTTATATTCTGCTTTTAGAGTTAGCAATTCCTTTTCTGTTGTAGGTGTGTAGTTATTAATCACCAGATTCTGAAGTGTTTTTATTTTTGACTCCAATAGTAGTCTCTTTTTATGAAAATCTCTAGTTTTAGATGAAGTGTAGCTTATTATATGTCCCCTCAAAACAGCCTTAAAAGCATCCCATTTAATAGCAACAGTTGTTTCTGTTGTATTATCTTTAAAATAATTATCTATTACTTTTCCAATATAATTAATAAAATTATCATCCAGTAACCATTTCTGATTCAGGCTCCATCTAGGTGGATCTCTTACGAGAGCGTTGTCGCTATATGTAAAGCCGTATGGCCCATGATCAGACAGGAGTATACTATCATAAAAAACGTTCTCAATTCTAGGGATCAACGTGGCAGAGATAAGAAAATAATCAATGCGCGAAAACGTCTTGTATGCTCCAGAATAGCAAGAATATGCTATTTCATCTGCTTTCAAATGTCTCCAAATATCAATTAAATTCAGCTCTTTTATAAAGTGATTAATAGTTACCCTACTCTTATTATGGGTTTGGTCAACCCCTGTAGAGCGGTCCACAACTGGATCTAATGTGCAGTTCCAGTCCCCTGCAATTATATATGCACCTGGGAGGGAAGAAAGAGTCAGGAAGAGGTCAGTGAAAAACTTTGGATCGTCCACATTTGGACCATAAACATTTACAAGATTCAAGCTAATTGCAAGTAGTGAGCCTTGGATAATTAAATATCTCCCAAGTTTATCTTTGATTATATTGGAAACTTGAAAAGGAATTGAGCTATGGATGAGGGTCATAACCCCTCTTGCCTGTGAATTAAATGATGCTGCATAGACATCCCCCTGCCATCGCCTACTTATTTTAACATGGTCTTCTTTAGCAGTATGCGTTTCCTGTAAGAATATAATTTTTGAACCTGAATCTTTTAATTTATTCATGACTTGTTTAATCTTTTTTATTTTCTGCAAACCTCTACAATTCCAGGACATAAACTTAAGCTTTACACCTTGTGACATTCAAAAAAAAGAAAAGCACATTTTGCTGGCAATTAGTCTGGGAAAGGTTAACCATAAACCAAAACCACAAAACAAACTTTGAACTCGCTGAACTACAAAACAAAAAAGCAACCCCATCTCCCACAAGTGGTTATTCCCCTCGATTATGTCCACTTCCTCTAACCTCTAGGGACAGATGCTAGATCAATCCCAACTAGGTGTAAACAACAACAACAACAAAAGCAGCTCTCCTGCTCCTTATATATAAAAAAATACAATAAGCACCTGTTTTATAGAGTACTGTGCACACTTTTGAGATAATTAACTAGAAGAAAAAACAATAACAAAAATATAGAAACATATAGGCCTATATATAAAAACAAAAGAAAAACACCTATCAGGCCATTTGTAGCTTTAATCCCATCAGTGTGGGAAAAATAAAATATTGTGTAATGAAAGTAAAGTACAATACCACCAGCCTATTTGTCATCTAAACATAAAAAGAAATGTATGGCTAGTATCAAAAAAGTTATAAAATTAATGTGTGTTCAGACCCAAATAAGCATAAAACAAGACAGACTATTGAACTAAGTTTCTAACATTACACTTGAAGGTATTTAAAATCAAACCTAAACTGAGGATCTCTCTTCTTTAACCTTGCGTATGAACTCCTCCACCTCAGATGGCTTCTTAAAAGTCAGTGTTTCATCCTTGTACGTTACCAGCATTGTTGCAGGCGATCTGATCCCATGTCGAAGTCCCAGCTCCCACAGCTGTTTTCGTACCAAGTCGAATTGCTTTCTCTGTTTATGCACCTCTGTGGCCAAGTCATTGTACAGCCGTACGCGAACATTCTTATATAAAATGTCCTTCTTCTTCTTTGCCGCTTCAATCATGGCAACCTTCTGCTTGTAGTGCTGGAACTTCATTATTAGGGGCCTTGGAGAGTCTCCCGTGCCTCTTTTTGGCCCAACACGGTGTGCCCGTTCCAACACGATAGGCGCCCGCATCTGCACACCTATGTCTAACGCGTCTGGAAGCCATCCCTCGAGAAAAGCGCAGGGATCAGGGTACTCAGCTCCCTCGGGCAGATTTACAAGGCGAACGTTGTTTAAACGAGACCTCGTCTCCATATCGATGACCTTATCCTCCAGGACACGGTTTCTTTTTTCCATCTTTTCAACCATATCTTTTAGTTCGCAGAAATCATCCTCAACAACGGAGATGCGCATCTCAGCTTGCCCAATGCGATTAGCACAGTCACTTAGCTGTTTCGTTGTTTCTTCTGATGCCTTCAGTATACCGTTCAACTTGCCCGTAAATTCAGACCTGAGATCGCCCACTGCTTTAAGAATCTCCTCCTTGACAAGCATGAGTTCACTGCTACCATGTCCTCCAGGGGTTTCTGCTTGCTTTTCAGTCATTTCAATGATAGCGTCGTCGCTAATGCTAACGCTAGCTTCTTCGGCGGGGCTAGCGTCTTTGCTAGGCTTTTGCTCCAGAGATTTGCCAAAATTGGAAAGTTTCGTTTGTGTTCCCGTTTTTGTTTTGTCCTTGGCGTTTCTTGTTTGGCCTGGCATTTCCTCTTTAAAACTTGATTCTAAAGTGCCTTTTAGATGTCAAGTCCACGGTCTACAACAGGATTATAGTACAGAAAATATCGGAGCTAGGTTTAGCGTGTCTGTTTACACGGCGGCCATGACAGGAAGTCAGTTTTTTATGTTTTTAATGTTAATGGTAAATTAATTTCTTTCAGGATGAATAAAGTTATTTATTTTCTTAACGGCCACTTCCTCCTGTCGCTAATGCCACATTCACCCGCTGAACACCTGCCCTGTCGCCCCTGACGGCTCGGGCAGTGATTAACTGCACCTTCACATTGAAATACACAGAAATCCTCTACACCGGCCGCGGGAGCCGTGTCAGGTCTGAACGCACCTTTAGAGTAGAGAGTTCTAGAAGCGAATCCAGCAGCGGTGATCAGGAACTAAAGCTGGACTTACACTGGGCCATTTTCTCCAGGATTTCGGCCTGATTTTTGATCGATCTTTCACGTATGGCAGTATCGCTCTGCCACTTAAATGTTTCTGTTTTATTATTGGTGCCATCGTGTCACTCTATAAATAGTGCGTTGTTTAGGTTATGCGCCCTTTGACCTCTCACTTCCGCCCCTGGTCTCCGGGTCATGTCTGTGTAACAAGGTTAATTTGTTTATTGAATTTCATCAAAATGTATCTGATTATTAAAATCATAATCAGCTTTAACACCCTTTTTATTTGGAGTGTATTTTACCTGGCAGAGGTGGTTTCCATGGCTACGCTCTTTGCTCCTCCCCTTTGACTGCTGTGTGATTTGTATGTAACTGGTTTGTGATTTTATGATCATTTTGGTAATTTTACTCAAATGTATATCACTTTAATTTGTTTTATCTGTAGCATAACACTGTTAAATCTATGTTTGAAGTCATTATTTGAATTTTGGGGGATTTATATCGACATTTTGTCAAGTTTAGAAGTTGTCAATCTTTGTCAGTTAGCTTGTCAGGGGAGTAACTGCCAAAGCTCCATAGATACAATGTACAGTTCATACTTTGTAATAATACTCTTGTATCTGGTGCGTTTAGGGGCAGAAGACATTGTAAGACCACCTGTAATCACCCGTCCTGTCTGTGTGTAAATTCCAGAGCTTCATATAAAAGCCACAAAACCTTCTCGAGTGGTCTCGTCATTGCAGCCTGGGTCAAACTTCAAGGGGTTATGCAAGAAGAAGAAGAAGAAGAAGATCTTTATTTATAAAGCGCCTTTAACAGACAAAGCCACAAAAAGCGCTTTACATGAGAGCATTTACATTCACTCCTCACTCGGTGGTGGTAAACTACGTTAGTAGCTTCAGTTTCCCCTGGGGGAGACTGACAGAAGCGCGTCGCGACTACACACATCGCGCCTACGGTCCCTCTGACCAACACCATACATTTACACACACACCATTCATCCTGGCCTATTGTACCTGTTTTTGGTGGTAGGGGAAACCGGAGTACCCGGAGGAAACCTACGTTAGAACATTTTGTAAATACAGTTATCGAATGTGTTGCATTTGAATACTGTTATTAAATGAATCTGTGTATTGTTTGAAATGCAAGACTGAATTAAAGCCGCAAGCGGCATCGAGAGGCCCTCGCGGGGGTTCGTTGGCCGGTTGACGCCGGTTGCCGCACGCCGCCGCAATAACCGGGAGGCGCTGCCGCGCCCTACTTGGTTTATAACGTCGCTGCCACCCTAGGTCGAGATTATAAAAGAGCAAAGGCGAGAAATGGCGCCTTCGGCGCTGATTACTCGATTTTTCCCAAAATGGCCGACCACCTGTTGGTCGCCTAGCAACCATGTAATGGAGGCCTCCCTTAGTGCCTCCATTGCACACACACTACATTGTATTGCCCTGATGAGTCATTAATCTTTGAGTAAACATCAAAACGACATTTTTAGCGTCTTCATGTGAATGATGGCTCCAACCTGCAGAGGGCGCCAGCGCGCACCCCAAATCTTTTTTATTTCACAAGCAGCATCAGACGGCCTTGACGGGCCGTATTTCAATGACTACTGTCCACAAGCTCCTTACAGGGGGCGCTAACGCGCTGTAATTGTGTATAATGTGAGATTTGTGTTTCAGTCCCATTAGATTAACATGGTGGGCCTCGGGCGTCACCATGGCAACACCATACAAAATACGGTATGGGTCTCATTGGCTTTTTGGATCGGGATGCCATCAGCTATTTTTGTGCCGAATTTTATCCATTTCCGAGAAACTAATTTTTTTTCCATAATGCATTTTTTCTTGTCAGCCTAGAGGGGGCGCTATCGCGCCAAATCTCACTTTTTCACATTTGTTGTGTCCGGGGGTGAAAGGTCAATAAAATGTATATTTCCGATTTTTTATCGGAGTTCGTTTGTGTAAATGGGAGCATTTTGTTGTTTTCGGTAAGTCGCAAAATTCTTCGTAAAGATTGCGGCTTCGCCGCACACAAACCGTAAAACTTAGCCAAAAAATTTGGATAACTTTTGATGCCCCACATCTCGAGATGAACTGGAGCGATTTTGGGCTCATTTGGTGAAACGCCCTAGGAGGAGTTCGTTAAAATGCGACGTCAGCGAAAACGCTGACTCACCATTTTCCCGACTTCCTGTCAAAATGGCGGACTTCCGGTTTGTCTGGGGGCGTGGCCACAATAATAGTTTTTGGTTGTCGTCACATGACAAATGTCTCTACCGAATCTCGTCGCTCTATGACAACGTTTATGTTGGCCCCCTCCCCATAGGCGCAATGTATTTTCACTTTTGTAGGTGGCGCTGTCGCGCCATTTTTTATTTCCCCAAAACGAAACACACATTTTAATTAATTTTTCACCGGACCTGAATTTTGGGCAAAGTTTGGTGAGTTTTTGACTATGTTCAGGGGGTCAAATTCCTGCTCAAAGAGCAGAAGAAAGAAGAATAAAGAAGAATAATAATATTTCTTGCAAAAACAATATAGTCGCTTTCGCGACTACAACATATTATGCATTTTTTTAAAGCTTTCGACTTCCCCGACGCACCGGTGGGGCTCGGAGGTGAATGACGAGCGCTTCGCGCTCGTCATCCACCTCCGTATGACAGTTGGCCATATACCCCCATTCATTTTGCTGCAATTACAAGTATAAGGGCCCACACCAGAGGTGTGGGCAGTCACTGTTTTACACGGTGAGTTTACGTTTGACATGGGGACAGCGCTTCGCGCTGTTTTCGTGCGCTCCGCGCACCTAGGTTCAGTGCGCTGCGCGCACTGCGTTGCGATTACAATAGGCCCTTGCTACGGCAGGCCGCTCGGGCCTAACTACTGAACCTGTATGTTTAGAGAAACTCCAGGATGTGGTTGATGGATAACAGGGATAAGTAACTTTTGGTTTAAGAGGGGTAATAAACTCCTGCCTTGGGAGGAAGGCAGGAAATACCCCCTGGCCTCTGCCCCCTCTCTCCTGGGCTCAGGAAAAGGGGGGGGGGCTGCCTGAGTTCCCTTGTTCCATTCTCCCGGATTCGAGAAGATAGAAATAAACCTTATGTCTGAACCGATGTGTTTCAATCTGTTAATATTTCTGACTTTAAGAAATAACAGAGCGTTTCCAGGTCTGCCGTGGAGAACAGGCAATATTCCCTAACAGGTTACATCTGCGCAGGTAACATCGATCTGCAAATGAATGTGTTAATGCTAAATCAATAACACTTTTCCAACACTGCTCTCACGTGTCAGTTACATCATTCCTTCGAGCTTCTGATGGTTGTGTGGGAGGTAAGAGCGGCAGCTAGCCTTTAGCTTTTAGCTCCCCTTGATGTCTGCACTGTGGAGGTCTGACTTCTGCTGTCTTATCTTATTGCAATGGAATAAGTGCAATGAATGGTGACTATGAAGTTAATGTACTGAAGTAACATCTGTATACTGGATAATGGAATGGTATATAGAGCTTGGACCAACCAGAAAATATAAATCAACAAACTTGAACTTGTCCTGATTAATTCTTAATTTAAAATAATAAAACATCTTGCCATGTTATATCATAACGACCCTGTGTGCTTTGTCACTCCGTATAATTTAAATCTCCAGGTGAAATTCCTGGGGTGGCGTTGTGGCGTTTAAAGCTAGAATACAAAATCTACGTTAACCCTCGCCTTGCCACACACGCAGTGTGAGTCGTGCCGTCCTGAAGCTGTGGCAGCTGAAGCCGACTGAAACACCTGCAGGAGCCAGGAGGAGGAGACACAAGGAAGACAGAGCAGCGAGGTGAGCGAGGGATAAACACGCTGATAATGTTCTCCTGAACATATCATAAACACACAGAGTCTGCACAAGTTCAGTGGCTTGTCACAGTTACAGTATTTAGAGAATGTTTAGGTGTTTAGAGGCACTGTTTGAGTGGACGATATGACAGACCCAGCTGGTCTCCATGGCAACGAACACGTCACTGGGTCATGTGACTGTCCTGACTCTGGGAACCACCAGAAGACCCCTCCCTGAAGTTCTCAGGGCCCGAGATGGTTCATACGGCTCTAACATGTCAGAGATGGACTTTGGTGCTAAACCATGAAAAGACTTGTACACGAGCAGAGCTGTTTTAAATTCTATTCTCTGAGTGACAGGAAGCCAGTGCAGAGACCGGAGCACTGGACTAATATGGTGGTATTTCCTGGTTCTTGTCAGGACTGGAGCAGCAGCGTTCTGGATGTTCTGCAGCTCTAACAGCTCGTTTAGAAAGGCCAGTGAGCAGCCGTTACAGTCGTCTAACCTGCTGGAGACAAACGCATGGATGAGTGTCTCTAAGTCTGGTTTATAATACACCAAAGGGCTGTACTTCCTGTCCTTGATCTTTTACATTCACGGTTAGCAGGTCCCACATAAATGAAGAGAGAGCTCAGGATTTGGTAAAGGACAGAGTTACTGATGGACAGTCACTGCAGCGAGTTACAAACATTATGTTCGTGGTAAATCCTGCCCCAAAGGAAACACCAGTGCTCATGAGGAGCTTTTATTTTTAAAGTTCTTTTAATGGTTTTTAAATGTCTTAATGGTCTTGGTCCTTCTTATCTTTCAGAACTGCTTTTACCATATGAACCTTCACGGCCCCTTCGCTCCTCCGGCAGGGTCTCCTAGTTATTCCTAAAGTCAACAGAAAGACTTTCCAATATTATGGCCCTCGCCTCTGGAACGACCTGAGGAGGAGCTCAGGACCACAGAGAACGTTCATGTTTTTAAGAGCAGCTCAAGACCCACCCTTTTAGCTTAGCTTTGAACTCACATCTATTTATTTATTTATTCAGCCATCCATCTTCTTCCTGTTGTCCGTTGCCGGGTCGTGGGGGCAGCTGTTGGAGCTGCACCAGCCCCTATAGCGCCCCCTGCAGGTGGTGGGTCCACAGAAGGACGGTCTCATGGTTCTAACCGGGCCTGTTGGTCTCTCATAAGGAGCTTCTGAACCGCTCTTTGTCTGACCCGTCACCTAGAACCTGTTTGCCCTGGGAGACCCTACCAGGGGCACGAAGCCCCGACAACAGAGCTCCAGGATCATTCAGGTCAAACCCTCCCCACGTTAAGGTGGCGGCTCCAGGAGGGGTTATTCAGTCGTTTTTATTATTAATTATGTTTATAATTAGCTTATTGTATTGGTTCTTAGTTAGTTTTATATTGGTTTTTCTTGAATATTATTATTTGCATATTGCATTTTTACTCACTGAGTCCGTTACCAAATCCTGAGCTCTCTTCATTTGTGTGGGACCTGATAATCGTGATGTTAAAGATACGTTAGAGGAAAGACAGCAGAGATGTTACTGTCCAGGAAGGAATCACCTGGGGTCACTGTGCATCGAGCCCATAGGACTGAAATAACACGGTCAGAGTCAGAGTGATACGATATCAATCTGCTGTTTTTAATAAAGACTTATAAAAGCTGGAATAATAACATGTTTAAGTTTAGGCCTGTTTATCCAATACAGATACATTTGGTGCTGGAGTCCCAGTGAAAGCTGTAACTGAATAGCCCTGCACTACACTGTTGTTTAGCTCTGAGGGGAAATGAATGCACTCACTGTGTCAAAGAGATCCGGCTCAGTGCTGCCCCCTGGAGGTGGTTTATGTGGATCGTCTCTGTGGTTGGACTGAAATCATAAAGTTCAGAGGAATTAGAGAGGGAAGATTTGAATTGATAAAAACTGAGTGAACCTGTTTTAAAGAACGCCTCTCCTACTCATCTATAGATATATTAGAAATATATTAATGACCAGAGGGGGGCAGTATCCGCCCACATGTACCTGAGTTGATCACTATTATAGTACAACCAGGAAACTTTGAGCCAAACATGCCATTTCCCTGCCCTCTGGTGCATTTTAGCCTCCTGTATGTCAATGAGAGACAGAAGGAAAGAATATAAATGACATAATAACATAATATTATCACTGATAAACAACAAGACGTCCATATAAATCAAGGCCTGTTAAAACAGGGCTTGAAGTCTGAGTAGGACCTATTCAATACACAGAAAGATCAAGATCATCCTAATAATATAGAGCAGGTATGGGCAAACTTTTTGATGCAAGGGCCACATTGGGTTTTCGAACTCGCCAGGAGGGCCGGACCAGTTTGGAGCATTTCAAACAAGTACAACTCTCAGTTTGACTGTAATGACACATTACAAAAGTGCAACAAATTGCAACAGTTATGTAGTAATGTTCTTCATGTCAGTGAAAATATTGATATTGTTCACCCTTTAAACCAGGGGTGTCGAACTCATTTGGGTCGTGGGCCCAAATCCATCTTCCGGTGGGTCGGGCTGCATATAATGTAAACAGGAAAATACTATTGAAAAAATATTTTTCCAATAAATGAATAATAATGAGCTGTGATTTTAGTGCTATTAGTGCTGATTTGGTCAAAAGCCCGACAGGACTGTAATAAATGATAACGGCTTAATTGTTCTCACAGTAGTCATTATTCATTCACTCCACTCTGTGGTAGTAAGCTACTATTGTAGCCACAGCCGCCCTGTGGCAGACTGACCATTTAGCACGTGGTGGCTATGATGTGTTTATATTTTATCTCTTATTATGTCAGTGCCCTCTGCTGGACACGTGTAGAATTTTTATTTATGATGCCCCCTAGTGGCTGGAATTAGCACACTGGTTATTCCCTTAAAAAATCCTTACTCCCCACAGGAATGGGCTAGAGACTTACTTTTTTTTTTTGACACTCAGGAATTTGTGCTCTACAAATCAGGGGCCAGCTTAAATCATCTTGCGGGCCAGATTTGGCCTTAGTTTGCCCACCTCTGATATAGAGGCTTAATACTTATAGTAAATTTAATTATTTGAAAGAAACACTGGGAGAGGTGGTAAAACCTGTAAGTAGTGTATAGTTATTGACATAGAAATAAATTACTCTGCACCAAACAAGAAATGCCTGTAGTCAGTGACAGACTAGTATAGATGTTGTTTTTCTGTAACACCACAAGAGGGCGCACCACACATGCGTTTGCACATGAGGGAATGCACGAGGAGATTCACTCTCTTTCACTGCAACCTGTGGACCCACTCCCCTCTTAACCCCCCCGTGTGGTGGTTCTGGGTACTGTGGTTGTGGACAGACAGATCCATGTCCTTCCCTCCCCTTCTCTCCCTGATACTATCAATTATTCTCTCAAATATTCTTACATCTGCTGCTGTATTATCTGTGTGTCCATGTCTGCTAATATTACTCCTTTTGTTCCACGCTCATCCCTCAGACAGCTGTGATCGGACTTCTTTATAACATTCATGGCTGAGAAAACACACACCCAGTATGATACATTTGTTTTGTTTTCCAGAATAACTTTGTCTTCATACGTCCGTGTAGATTTAACCAGATCACTTTTATATTTTCTTACCAATTTCAATTTTCAAAAGCTCCAAATCTCTCCCAAACAAAACTTTATCCCAGTGAATTTGGAGAAGTCGCCCATTTCTTGTTTTACGTCACTGTTTCAAAAGAGCTATTCATTTTCCAATAAGACGAGTGCTTCATGTCTTCAACACCAGAAAAAAACCAATAATAGTGTGTGTGTATATATAGCCCATGGATGAGAAGGTCTGTTATAAACTAATGCAATTACCCATGCACTGGGATCACATGACCATATCTCCACACATAATAATCAATAAAATAAAGTGTATCACCGAAGCTGGTGTTTCAGCTTCTGTCCCATTACTTTGAGCCCTTGACATTCACGTTGAGGAGCTGTAATTCCTGAACTCTTCCTCTGATGTGGATGTGAATATCCTCAAATTAAAGCTGAGAGTTTAAGCCCATTATGTGACTGTAGTTTGGGGAACGTTTGATAAACAAAAGAACAAAAAGCACAAAGTCCTGGTCACTGTCCCATTATTCATGGACTGACTGTATCTTTCTATCTGGATAGAATAAAAAGCCAATATCAGGAAGGGCTGACAAACAAACCAAACTCCACAATAACACAATAATAAGGGCATATAAAGAAACAAACACAAATGATCAAATATACCATAATAAAATGTACTGCCTCACCTGAGCTCCGGCTGCAGACGTCGCCTCTGCTGCTCTGACTCTGTGTCCTCTCACCTGAGTCTTATGACCTGTCCCCCCCCCCCCCCCCCCCCCCCCGTATGTTTGCCCGTAAGCATGTGCGCACTAGCTTACAGGTATGTGGGTGGGACTTCTCCGTTCAGACGAGTAACAACAGACCTCATTCAGGAATGTTTTTTTAATAAGTTCGTGAGAAACACTTCAAGTCGTTTCTGGAATCTCTTCTTAAAGTTCATATGATAATCCTTTTCTGAGGATGACTTAGTTTGATGAATAACATCTGTAAGTAATAATCAGCAGCTGTGTCTGAATGTCCAGTCCCTCATTCCCTCTATCGGCCCGCACTATAGTAGACAAAAACACCACTACTAAACACGTAGAAGTCTCTAAACTCTGGGAAAAATGTACTTCTGTGATAAAGACCGACCAAATTCAAGAGACAGTGGAATATTTATAGATAAATATGAGTCAGATACGTTTTATTTCACATGGATTGGACATAAATGAAGAAAACGGCCTGGATTCTTGCCTTTTTGCCTGGGCTCGAGCTAAAGGTTAGAAGCTAACGTTAGCCACTTTTCACCGTAACCGTTTATATTCAAGTTTCTTCATGACAAATATGTTTTTATTCAGTCGTGTTGTGTTCAAAGACCTGTCTCTGTCTGCTCTCGACTCTCCCAGTGCATTGTGGTCTATATTGACCCGTTTGTGACCATCGCTGCTCACTACTTCTCAGAATGCATTGTGGGAAACGTTGAGTGCACTATGTTTCTCTCTCTGGACGGACATTCGTTTTATTTCAATGAAGCAGCAATTTTAAGAAGAACGTTATTATTAAGTTATTTATATTTTTAAGTTTTCTCACTGGTATAACATGGTTGGCACGGCAACAGTTTACAAATGTTTACCTTTATGTATTTCACTTCCTGTCAGTGTCCAAACAGGAAGTGAAACATCACAAAAAATGTCAAACTAATGCAAACTGGGCAACATGTTTGTATAATTGTGTTAACTATGTTTTAGTAATGCTGAGCTAAAAATAAGTCACAGAATGGATTCAGACCTGCCCTAAAGCGAACGCCACTATAGTTTTCACCAAAACACAGCGTGAAAATGTCTCACAAACCAACCAGAGGCGCACAGATATTATAACGGGCAGGTGCCCCACGAAGAAACCCCCCACCCCAATCTTAAACATATATCTATAGTATCTATAGTAACTCTGGGCTTTTCATGTTCCTGTGCTCCTCCCACAGAGGCGCAGTGCCCTGGCTCCTCTGGACCTACTCCCTGGGCACTGGGGTCGCCCACTGCTCCTGACGGGTCGCCCCAGCGCCATCGAAGGACGGGCCAAATGCAGAGGACACATTTCCCTACAGGGACAATAAAGTTGAGCTTAACCTTAGCTCATACGCTCACACGCTGCTCTGGCTGCATGTCCTTCATCACAAGGCCCTTTTACAGCAGGACAAACAGAAGCTCTGACGTGACCGGCCCTGTGAGTTTGGGCATGATCGTTACAGATGCTCCTTCTCTAACAGAGCAGAGAACACGGGAGCACATGTTAAGTCCCTTTGATCAGGACGCTGAGCGACAGAGTCAAGGTGCTTCCACACCAAACGCTTTTAAAAACACGCCTAAAGCCCATAGTTGGACGCTTGGGCTTTTCACAAATGTCACCGAGCGTCAAGACACTCTGGCTGCACGTCAGCTCAGAGTGTGTTCGTAGCCATCTTGGAAGCAGCTCTAGCCTGAAAATACCTGCTGTTTAGGACAAACTAGTCTCCCTCTTTGCTCCTGCCATGAGCTATAGATCTTTAACTATATCCCCATGGTCTACGTGAAATCTCCCCAGTGTTTAAGCCGATATCCACCCACACCGTTCAATATGGGACATATTTTGTGCCGGTAGCAAGTGGCTATCGGCCTGGTTAGCCTCGTTAGCATGTTACAATTACCAACAGCTCATTGTTGATTAAAAGTCTGCAATAAACCACAAATGTGTGATCCTGGGATCTGCTGGAGCCCCTCCTCCAGTTTGGGGGTCACTGCTCCGAGTGCCCCAACGACCACGGGCACCACTGAGGCCTTCACCCTCCAGCTCTTCTCTGAGCTCCTGGTATTTCTCTAGTTTCTCGTGTTCCTTATGAGGGGCATATTGTTTTGAATGTTGTAATCTGTAAAGCACTTTGTGATACCTTTCGGTATGAAAAGCACTTTATAAATAAAGTTTGATTGATTGATGTGTGTAGTAAATATCACAAGCCTGTAATGTGTGTTTCAGAAAATCTACTGAAGTGGTTCCAAAGTTACTGTACGTTCTTATTCAATGAGAGCATTAATATTATTATTATTATTATTATTATTATTATTAGTATTATTATTATTATTTTTATAATAAATGTGAATCAAAGCAAATGGAAAGATTAAGAACATGCTTGAAAGCTCTTTTATTTCAGGACGTGATGTAAATGTAGTTTGTCAGTTCATTGTCGTCTGTAGTGTTTTAGCTTTTTGCCCCTTAAAGCTTTTTTTATCCAGCTTTATTTACTATATCTTTCTTTCCTGTCTGATTGTTGAGCACTGAGTTCAAGTCAGTTCAATAAAGTATTTTCTGATATCATCTCTGATCATGTCCGCACAGGCCTCTCCTGCAGAGCTGCACATCTCCCTTTCCTTGGAAAACAGAATGTTTGTTGTTTTTGGAAGCGCGGCGTAATGTGTGTGATCTCAGTCGTACAGTTTTAAAAGGAGAGTGGCTGAACTGAGACACTTTTGCTTTAGTGGTTTTTATGTAAACAATCAAATATAAACACAACATTTTACCGTTTACAGATATTTTTGGAGGATGTTTTATTTTTGTAAACAGGGTATCTGTGGAGTCTTAAAAGTATTACAAATTGATATAAAAAAGTTTGAGGTATTCATTTTTGTTTTTGCAGTGACTTTTGACTTTTATCCATAAAGTTTATCGTGAAATGATATAAATGACATAGTGTGATTATTATGGCTCAGTTTGTAAAAAAACCCAAATTAAACATTTCATAAAATGTGTATTTTTGAAAATGGACTGTGACACACTACGTCATGCTACGTAACGCTACGTCATGCTACGTCACGCTACGTCACGCTACGTCACGCTACGTCACGCTACGTCACACTACGTCACGCTACGTCACACTACGTCACGCTACGTCACGCTACGTAACGCTACGTCATGCTACGTCATGCTACGTCACACTACGTCACGCTACGTCACGCTACGTCACGCTACGTCACGCTACGTCACGCTACGTCACGCTACGTAACGCTACGTCATGCTACGTCATGCTACGTCACACTACGTCACGCTACGTCACGCTACGTCACGCTACGTCACGCTACGTCACTCCAAGGAAAGGGAGAGGCCACAAACATTTATATGTGCAGTTCTGCAGGAGAGGCCTGTGTAACCAGGGTTAAAATCCCCTAATTTTGCCCAGTATTTGTCTTCCCCACATTCTCTCCAGTCCCTAAATGCACCAGGTCACATGATCCTAATTAGCCAATCACAGGATACCCAAGTACTATATAAGCTGCCTTGACTCCACGCTCCTCATTTGTGTGGGAGAGGAGCCAAGGGACAGCAGCGGCAGAGCCAGACCATTTAGGCTTTGCTGGGGACCTGATTTGTGTGATTCTCGTGAACTGGTGAGTTAGGATGCTGAGTTTTTATTTATATGTTGCTCTGTTAGCAGGTTTTATGTATTCCTCCAGTGTTCATTGATATGTATTGTAATGTAATTTTAATTATGCTAACATGCTAACTAGCATGCTAAATGCTAACATGAATTTAAATGATTATAAATCCATCGTTTTTGTGACCATGTTTGCTGTAATTTGACCGATGCTAATGTTAGCTTAGCGTTAGCTTCCTGTTTATATGAGGTTTTCCTAAAATGAACTACTGTTGTTCCATGCAGGCCAGGTGCCCTGTCTTGGGTCTGACTTTGTGGATGGCGAGGTACGGAATGAGGCCAGGAGCCTAAGGACGTCCCCCGTTGTGTCAACTTCAATGCCCATGGTGTGGTAGGAGGCTTCTCAGCCTGTCCCTTTTTCCTCCCACCTCCTCAATCAGAGCGTTACCATAACTCACCTCAAACAGGACAATCCACGCTCACTGGTCGACGGACTATCGAACTATTCTTTTGGGGTTTTCTTTTTGTCGGTACCCAACCGAAGATCGAGTTAAACCCATTGTTGTTTTGTTGGCTTGAATTGTGCACTTTGTTGAATACCGATAACTTGAAACTGCAGTATTGTAAAAAAAAATTTTTTTTTTTCATGTATCACTTTATATTCAATATATTCACTTTAAAATTTATAACCTTGACTCTTTGTCTTTTTATTTACTGCCCTACCCTCCAGTATCCAATCCCAGTTCTTGATACTTGCCCATTAGGATCTATAATATTACTCACTTGATACTCTGGTATTAACTAAATACTTGCTACACCTGTGCAAACATGATCAGAGATGATATAAGATAAGACTTTATTGAACTGACTTGATTTCAGTGCTCAAGATTCAGACAGGAAAGAAAGATATAGTAAGTAACTTATTTACAATGGATAAAAAAAGCTTTAAGGGGCAAAAAGCTAAAACACTACAGACGACAATGAACTGACAAACTACATTTACATCACGTCCTGAAATAAAAGAGCCTTCAAGCATGTTCTTCTCTTCACATTTTGCTTTGTTTCACATTCATAATAATAAGTACGTAGTGTCACGCTACATCACGCTACGTCACGCTACGTCACACTACGTCAATTTGAGATGCCCAAAAATGACATTTGCCTTTTAGTTTGTGGTTGGGGGGCCTGTAAAACTGCACTTTTTCGACTTTTGCGATGGTTCTTCCCCCGCTGCTCAAATTATGGCCCAGATATCTTACTGTGGGCCATATTTGTAGCTTTAGCTTGCTCACTTTTAAGCCTTGTTCAGACAGGAATTTTAATAAGGCTAGAGTATCTTTTTCACACGCCTGTTGAGTTGGTGAGGCAATCAATACGATCATGTCTGCACGCCCTTTGTCCATAACTCATCGGGAACTTGCTGCAAGGCAGCCTCTTGTTCCTCTGTAATGAGGAACGAGCCTGGTCACATCCTCCCTGAAGACATGGGTGTCATGTTTTGAAATGGCTGGAAACGCACTTTCCACCACAAGCCACGCCTAGTCACACCGTCGCAGCCTGTCTCAGTATTGGGGCCTGTTACTACCCATTCTTTACAGCGTGCTACTCTGGCTGCTACATTTCCAATGTCCTTCCATGCCCATTGTGTCGGTTTCATTAATGATATGTGCAGTGGGTTATTTTGCTTTACAATCCTATGCTCCAGGCCTTCTGGCCAATGCATGTCCACCCTGGCATAGCACCACGTGGAGCTGTCAGAAGCGTTGAGTGATGAGTCCAGTCACTGGGCCTGTCTGATCTCGGAGTTTCCAGTAGTCCTGGTCGGGTCCCGGTGTGTGTTTAAAGAAAGTGGTAATGTGTAAGTCCTCAGCTGGCATTACTGATATTTAGATATCGGGGCTCGGGATAGCCCCGTGTGCTGCAGCCACCAGGGCATCGGCTGTTTTGGCAGGCTCCCCTGTTGGGAACTCATAGCCACAGAAATACTTGGGGACTCCCCCACCTGCCAGCACTAGTGTACTATTGGTTGCTACTCTTACAACGGACATTTGACCATTTTCCCCTGGAAGTAACGCAATTTTCAACATACACAGCAGGTCTCGCCCTAGTAAATGTATGGGGCATTCGGGCATATACAGGACCGAATGTATAACTGACAGGCCTTCAGGGTCTACAACACTCAATGGCTTCGTGAAGGGGACCATGGTCAAAGATCCGTTCACAGCCCTTACAGGTAATTTTAGATTTGTCCTGGGACTTTCTCATTTATGGTAGTCCTACACGCTCCTGTGTCACACCAAAATTCTACACTTTGTCCGTTTAGTTGTAGGGTAATTCTGGGTAATGTGTGTGCTAACCCTAAAACCATATGTACGTCTACAACTGCGTCCTCATTGTCAAAGTCTGGATCTAACGCATCGAATTGCTTCAAATAAAGCTCCATTTCCTGTTGTGCCGCTTCCTCCCAGCCTTCCATGTTTAGTCATGCGTTTTCATTATTCTCCTCGTCGGCCTTCCGCTTCTTACAGTCGTACTGAATATGGCCTAGTTCATTACAGTACCAGCAAATTACTTTGGTTTTCCAATCAGGGTTATCTGACTGTCTTGGGCCCGCACTTCCTCCCCTACCTAATCCTCCTCTTCCTCCTTGGCCTCGCCCTTTAAACTTGCCACGTCCCCTCGTTGCTCCTACATAGAAAATGTCTGTCCCTTCCGGGCCTAAACCTAATAATGCACCTCCTTCCAATCTTTTTTGTCGCTCTTTCTTTCAAATGAGGCATAACTCTGGCCTTTATATCGGCTGCATATTGTTTATTTTAGGATGAATGGATCTAAACTAAATGTGAATAAAGTGGTAAAAGTCTCAGAGGAGACGACTTATTCAGAGCCTCATCTGCTCCTCAATATCGAGGCTCATTTTACACTAATACAAATGTAAATCAGAGCTTCTCATTTGAACGTATTATTACAGAAACAGTGGGTGAACGGGACAATATTGATCAGTTCTCATTACGCCCGATCCGCATGCTCAGACCTCCACACTTTCCAAACCTGTCAACAATGTTCACCTTGAAATGTGAGGAGAAGAGGAGGTGTTTAGACATTTAGCCTCTTCATCACGTGAGCCTGAGCTGAGAGAGAGAAGAGGAGCTACAGATACAGGAGGAGTCTGCTCTTTCTGCTTTGACTCTGCTCTTATTATTAGATCGACTTGAAGCAGGATATGCACTATTTATGTTGGAAGTGGATATATTTACTAAAGCAAGTGAACAATAAGGCGACAATAAGGAGAGAAGAAGAATAGAATCTGAGCCTTGATCAGACTGAAGCCTTCCTATAACAGTCTACATGGATAAAAAGGATGAAAAAGAGGTGATTATGGCCTTATTATGGTTATTATTCTCACCCGCATCATCCCATCAATGGTCCTGTATTAGCACTAAACAGCTGCTGAGAAGGTGATTGGCTGAAGGCTCCCGTCTCTCCAGGACCCGGAGGCCTGTAGGTGGGATCACAGCTGAGCCTTTGTGGTGATATCTAACTTAGTCGCTGAGCTGTCAGACTGAACAAATATCTGGGACTGAATATAGAACAATAACATGAGTGAACTAGAGAAAGGCTGGAAAACCTCTGAGGAGAACTGTTCACTTCCCCATCTGGAGCAGGAGAATGAAGGCCACAGGAGTCGTTCTTTGCTTTTTTCAACCCAGAGTTTTATTGATGTTTTTGGTCTTTTTGGACAGGACAGTATTTACAAAGAAATGACCGAGGCTAAATCACCACAACTTTCTCTCCGTACCCGTTAAAAGCGCTCAGGCTTTTCTACATTCTTTGTTTCCAACAGCCCGACTACCCCAGGTATTTTCAAGAAGCGTGGAAACCCCCCATAGGTCAAAGAGAAGTCACTTCAGTATTTCCTCATATGAGCCCAGCCCGGTTACACATACGCCCCAAACCCGTCACAATCAGTCCCACAGTTAGTGAAGATCAGGGCAGGGAAAGGATGAGCAAGTGCTCCATAAACAACGTGACCCCCCCTCACCTCTGTTTCACCTTCATCACCTCATTTCAGCCTCAAATACAACATCATCAGACTCTCTGAGCAAAAGGCCCAGTTACATTCTGATTCACAGCCAGTCGCTTTAAATCAAAATACACAGATTCCAATGCAAACAAATAAATGCAGTGACAGTATTTTCCTCAGCGCATCATCATTGATATATTTCAGATGATAGAAACTTAAGCCCATGCAAACATGTTTATAGCTCATGAGATCACTGTGTTTAAACTCCACACACTCGGCCCCTTTGTCAAACACTAATGAACCCCTCGACAAATGCATTTGGTGGTTTATAGACGGATTTATTCCCTTTTACAAAACCCTTCTCCCCCTGGACACGGACTGTTCCTCCCCCTCCCCTCAGGCAGGAGGCTACGGTCCATCCAGACCCAGACCTCCCTCCCTCCACCATCAGACTCACAAACAACAAAGACCCAATAACTCATATCATAAATGTTTCTATAAATGTGAAGTCAAAAGTAAAGCGTGTGTTTTTATGAAGCTCTGGGCCTGGAGGTTATTCCCGTCTGAAGCTCCGCCCACTGCAGCTCTCTCTCTCTCCAGGTTGATCTGGATCAGACTTTAGTCAAACTCTGAACAGGAAAGAGCCGTTCTGTCTGGAATCAGTCTGAGGTTCTGCCACGAGCTGCTCATCTTCAGGAGAATTCAATATGACCTCCACCTGTTGAGGAGCAGAGAACAGAAAGGATTACATTAAAGGTTTCAGGAGTGATTTTATGTTTTGAAAACGCCCTCGTCCTGGAACTGCAGAAATACTTGATCTGAGCAGATACTCGAGTAACTCTGAGACTTTAGCAGAGTCCAGTTAGAAGCCGAGGTGATATTTCAACACAAAGAAACAATGTGGATGAACTTCCTCTCAACACTCGACGATATCGCCCTAAATGTTGCAGATTGTGTCAGCGCGCTCATAACTCAACCATTTAGTCACAAAGACACTGTAGAAATGTAACGAGTATCACAGGAAGAATCTGGAGCCACAGAGAGAGCGCTGTTTTAGAAAAAGGCCTGAAAACTCAAACAAAACATTAGACTCAAAGCTTTACTATAACTTAAACTGAACCTTTAGCTCAGTTTTTAAATTAAGAGAGAAAAGGAAAAGGACTGAAAGCCTTCTGTGTGCACGGCCCCAGACTCTGAATAAACATAAAGTCAGAACTCACTTCAGCCTCTTCAGTCGACAGTCAGGGCTCTGTTTAAAGTCGAGGAGCTCCTTCATATCTGACTCACTCAGACTGTTAATACCCAGGTACAGCTCAGTGAGATGTGAGGGGTTGGACTTCAGAGCTGAGGCCAGAGAGGAACAGCTGATCTTTGTCAAACCACAGCCATCCAATCTGAATAAATAATAAATGAGGAGATTAAAGTTCACAGTAAACTTTGATACAGAGACATTATTTCCTGTTTCCTTTTCTGTCTGTGAACATTAAACACTGTTATTCTGAGACTGGCACCTGCAGCATTAATGACTGAACACTAACACACAGGATATAGAAAAGAAGAAATCATTTATCTATCTGAGATACTGTAGGTGTCAATTTGTCTTTTTCTTTTAACCTCTTAACCCCCGCCTGAACCGAGCACATTTTCTTCAGTTCAGCTTTACCCAAATCTAATCTTTTATCGCATTTTGTAAGTGTTTTTGTCGTGTTTTGGTCACACTTTTGTCGCTTTTCCAGAAACAAACCACTCTAACCATTAAGCCACTGTTTTTGTTGCTTTTTCATCACTCTTTACTCATTTGTTTTTGACACTTTTTATCATGTTTTTGTCGCTCTTTTGCCCTTTTTTGCTTTTAGATTTGGGTAAAGCCAAACTGTAGAAAATGTGCTGGGTTCATGTGAGGGTTCAGAGGTTAAGGGTCTGCACCTGTGTTCTTTTACAGACTCTGACCTGAGAGTTTAGACTATTAGTGTTTGAACATTTCCATCTTTATTTCAATATTCTTTAATGATTATTAAGGAGAGAGAGAGGGAGGTGCAGTTGTTGCGTCTGCCTCGACCTCAGGCCACTCCCACTCAGGCCCCTCCCACTCAGGACACTCCCACTCAGGCCACTCCCACTCAGGCCCCTCCCACTCGCTCCTAAACTTCTCTGAGCGCTGACGCCAGAGTCTGGCCCTGACCCTCAGGTCCTGGTGCAGCGCTGACCTCACAGACGGACAGATCTTTGTTCTAACCTCTTAACCCCCACCTGAACAGAGCACATTTCCTCCAGTTTGGCTTTATCCAAATCTAAAAACTAAAAGCGTCAAAATAGCGACAAAAACGAGAACGAAAACACAACAATAACACGAATAAAAAATGATGAAGAGCAACAAAAATGTGCCGGAAAAGCAACAATAACACAATAAATATTTGACAAAAATATGAAAAAACCAACATCAAAAAGTAAAGAAAGAAAGTGATGAAGAAAGCAACAAAAAACAGACAAAAAAAGAAACGAAACACGAACAAAACAGTGAAGAAATGTGAGAAAAACTCAGCGACAACGCAACAAAAAAGTTATGATGAGTTTTGTAGGTCTTAGCTTTCAAATGAGACGTTACTCTGGCCTATAGTCTGTAAACTCCAGAAGCTTTTAGATTTGAGTAAAGCCTAACTGGAGAAAATGTGCTCGGTTAAGGTAAGAGGTTACGGTCTTTAAAAAACAAATCCTCCTTTTTAAGATTTTTTCTTATTTTAATCGTGTACTTTACAGAGTTACTTTTTAAGGAAGTATTATAATATTGTGTTTACTTCCACATGATATTAAAACGATAAATACACATTTTCTTTCTAACTTCATCTTTGAAAACCTCACCATAACCCTCACTCTTCTCCTAAAGGCAGGAATTAGAAATGTGAAAATCCCTGTGAAAAAACCTTCCAAATGTTGTTCAGGAGCATTTTTCTCAGAGGCTGTTGCTAAATAGTTAAGTAGCCATGAAGCTGAATCTGTAGTTATTTGAAGATTATAACACGTCACTGACTTGTTTCAGCTGATCTCACACAGAGACAATGAACTCACCCGAGAGTCTGCAGGAGACAGTCTGGGCTCTTCAGGAAACCACACAGATGAGCCACTCCAGAGTCAGACAGATCTTTGTTATCACTCAGCTGCAGGTCAGTGAGATGTGAGGGGTTGGACTTCAGAGCTGAGGCCAGAGAGGAACAGCTGATCTCTGACAAACCACATTGTCTCAATCTGAATAAAGAATAAATGAGGAGATTAAAGTTCACAGTAAACTTTGATACAGAGACATTATTTCCTGTTTCCTTTTCTGTTTGTGAACATTAAACACTGTTATTCTGAGACTGGCACCTGCAGCATTAATGACTGAACACTAACACACAGGATATAGAAAAGAAGAAATCATTTATCTATCTGAGATACTGTGAGTGTGAATTTGTCTTTTTCTTTTAACCTCTTAACCCCCGCCTGAACCGAGCACATTTTCTTCAGTTCAGCTTTACCCAAATCTAATCTTTTTGTCGCATTTTGTAAGTGTTTTTGTCGTGTTTCTTGTAGTTTTTTTGGTCGTGTTTTGGTCACATTTTTGTCGCTTTTCCAGAAACAAACCACTCTAACCACTAAGCCACTGTCAGACTTATGTGTTGTTGCTTTTTCATCACTCTTTAGTCGTGTGTTTTTGAGACTTTTTATCATGTTTTTGTCGTTCTTTTGCCCTTTTTTGCTTTTAGATTTGGGTAAAGCCAAACTGTAGAAAATGTGCGGGGTTCATGTGAGGGTTCAGAGGTTAAGGGTCTGCACCTGTGTTCTTTTACAGACTCTGACCTGAGAGTTTAGACTATTAGTGTTTGAACATTTCCATCTTTATTTCAATATTCTTTAATGATTATTAAGGAGAGAGAGAGGGAGGTGCAGTTGTTGCGTCTGCCTCGACCTCAGGCCACTCCCACTCAGGCCCCTCCCACTCAGGCCCCTCCAACTCGGGCCACTCCCACTCGGGCCCCTCCCACTCAGGCCCCTCCCACTCATGCCACTCCCACTCATGCCCCTCCCACTCAGGTCACTCATACTCAGGCCACTCCCACTCAGGCCACTCCCACTCGCGCCTAAACTTCTCTGAGCGCTGACACCAGAGTCTGGCCCTGACCCTCAGGTCCTGGTGCAGCGCTGACCTCACAGACGGACAGATCTTTGTTTTAACCTCTTAACCCCCACCTGAACAGAGCACATTTCCTCCAGTTTGGCTTTATCCAAATCTAAAAACTGAAAGTGTCAAAACGAGGACGAAAACGTGCCGGAAAAGCAACAATAACACAATAAATATGGGACAAAAACATGAAAAAAACCCGTCAAAAAGCAAATAAAGAAAGTGATGAAGAAAGCAAAAAAAAAACAGACAAAAAAACAGGAGACGAAACACGAACAAAACAGTGAAGAAATGTGAGAAAAACTCAGCGACAACATCTGTAACTTATCGTTACAAACTGGACAATTTCCTGATGGTATGAAAGTAGCAAAAGTGATTCCTCTGTTCAAAGCAGGAGATAAACATCTCTTTACAAACTATAGGCCTGTTTCCCTTTTACCGCAATTCTCTAAAATCTTAGAAAAGGTTTTTAACTCTAGACTTGACAGCTTTATTGAAAAGTGTAATTTACTCTCGGACAATCAGTTTGGGTTTAGGAACAATGACTCAACCTCACACGCGCTCTTTGATATAACTGAAGAAATAACTAATGCTGTAGATAACAAGAAATGTGCAATAGGGTTATTTATAGACCTGAGTAAAGCGTTTGATACAATAAACTATGATATATTAATTAATAAACTAGAACTTTATGGAATTAGGGGGGTAGCTCTACAGTGGGTTACCAGTTACTTAAAAAATAGAAAACAATGTGTGAAAATAGGTGATTATCAGTCGAGTTGTCGACAAATTGTCTGTGGTTTACCTCAAGGTTCTATTCTGGGCCCAAAATTGTTTAATATGTATATTAACGACATTTGTAAAACGTCTGAAATACTTAAATTTATCTTGTTTGCTGACGATACAAATATTTTTGCATCAGGAGACGACTTACAGCAGCTGTGTCGGATTGTTAACTTGGAACTCAAAAGTGTCAATAAGTGGTTCAAACAAAATAAATTATCTTTAAATCTGAGTAAAAGCAAAATGATGATATTTGGCAACTGTAACTCCAATGCTCAGGAAGCAATTCAGATAGAAGGTGTTGTTATCGAGCGAGTGCATGAAATCAAATTCCTTGGTGTGATTATTGATGACAGAATTACTTGGAAATCTCATATTAAATATATTTCTACGAACATTTCTAGAAGCATTTCAGTAATTGCAAAAGCAAAGCACATTTTAAACATCAAAGCTCTACATACCTTATACTGTTCTCTGATTTTGCCCTACTTATATTATTGTACTGTGGTTTGGGGTAGTACTTACAAAAACACAGTTAAACCAATAATATTGTTGCAAAAAAGAGCTATCCGAGTAATTCATAAAGTTGGGTTTTTGGACCACACAAACTCATTATTTTTAAAATCAAAGATCATGAAGTTTTGTGACATTGTTGAGTTCCAAACTGTACAGATGTTATTCAAAGCAAGGTATAAATTGTTACCAAACCAAATACAAAGAAGGTTCCAAGAACGTACTGGTCGTTATGAATTACGTGATGAATTAAACTTTAGGATTCAGAAACATAGCACAACTTTGAAAAGTTTTAGTCCAACAGTTAATGGTGTACAATTGTGGAATAAACTGGAGATGGATTTGAAACGATGTCCAAACATCAACCTGTTCAAATTTAAATACAAACAAAAGACTTTTGAAATATACAGACAAGAAGAAATGTGTTGCCACTAGGGGGAGCAGTAGGATGGATTATGTGTATTGTTCCTCTATAATCTGGAAGAGTGTTGCTGCTTGGAACGGTTGTCATTCTATTGCTCAAATTCACAAATGGAGAATTAGGGTTGGCAGGTTATGGATCTGTTGAGAGGAATCCTCCCAACGGGCTCTAAACCTTGTCTTTTAATGCACCACTCAGCATAGGAACATATTCTACAAAATCAGCTGTTAGGGCAGCCATGTGGGGGTTTGTTGATTGGGAGTTACTGCCCTCTTCATCTGGCCCGCTCTACACTTTGGCTTTGTAATGCACCACACTATGCAGGGCTTGCAGCATACTTCACATATAACTCAATTAAATAAATATATAATAATAATGATTATGGAAATTACACCCAAATTAAAATTATACTGAGAATGGTAATGACAACTGGAAAGTATCAAGATCTCAGATTATAATATCTATTAATGTACCTTCAGAACATAAAAGTAACTCTCGGTTATCAAGGGTAAAAATCTGAAAGAAATATATTAAGGATCACATTTTTTTTTTTTTTTGACTGCTTTGTTCTAGACATCGTACATGAAACAAGATTGTTGTTGTAGCTGTGCGTTGCTTCAATTAATTGTATAAACAGTTCATATATTATTATTTTTTTTGGTAAGTTTGTAAGTTGGTCTGTATGAATGTAGCTGCTTGAAATGTTTTAAATGTTCTTTTTTTATTTATTTTATTGCACTTGGGGGTGGGCACTCATAAGCTTTTGCTTCAGCCCACTCCTTTTGAGCACTATGTGTACTGCTCAAATAAACAAATAAACTAAACTAAACTAAACAACGCAACAAAAAAGTTAAGATGAGTTTTGTAGGTCTTAGCTTTCAAATGAGACATTACTCTGGCCTATAGGCTGTAAACTCCAGAAGCTTCTAGATTGGAGTAAAGCCGAACTGGAGAAAATGTGCTTGGTTAAGGTAAGAGGTTACGGTCTTTGAAAAATACATCCTCCTTTTCAAGATGTTTTTTTTTTTAATCGTGTACTTTACAGAGTTACTTTTTAAGGAAGTATTATAATATTGTGTTTACTTCCACGTGATATTAAAACGATAAATACACATTTTCTTTTTAACTTCATCTTTGTAAACCTCACCATAACCCTCACTCTTTTCCTAAAGGCAGGAATTAGAAATGTGAAAATCCCTGTGAAAAAACCTTCCAAATGTTGTTCAGGAGCATTTTTCTCAGAGGCTGTTGCTAAATAGTTAAGTAGCCATGAAGCTGAATCTGTAGTTCATCTGAAGATTATAACACGTCACTGACTTGTTTCAGCTGATCTCACACAGAGACAGTGAACTCACATGAGATCCTGCAGGCGACAGTCTGGGCTCTTCAGGAAACCACACAGATGAGACACTCCAGAGTCAGACAGACTGTTACCCCACAGGTTCAGGTCAGTGAGATGTGAGGGGTTGGACTTCAGAGCTGAGGCCAGAGAGGAACAGCTGATCTCTGACAAACCACATTGTCTCAATCTGAATAAAGAATAAATGAGGAGATTAAAGTTCACAGTAAACTTTGATACAGAGACATTATTTCCTGTTTCCTTTTCTGTTTGTGAACATTAAACACTGTTATTCTGAGACTGGCACCTGCAGCATTAATGACTGAACACTAACACACAGGATATAGAAAAGAAGAAATCATTTATCTATCTGAGATACTGTAAGTGTGAACTTGTCTTTTTCTTTTAACCTCTTAACCCCCGCCTGAACCGAGCACATTTTCTTCAGTTCAGCTTTACCCAAATCTAATCTTTTTTTTCGCATTTTGTAAGTGTTTTTGTCGTGTTTCTTGTTTGTTTTTTTTGTGGTCATTGTTTTGGTCACATTTTTGTCGCTTTTCCAGAAACAAACCACTCTAACCACTAAGCCACTGTCAGACTTATGTGTTGTTGCTTTTTCATCACTCTTTAGTCGTGTGTTTTTGAGACTTTTTATCATGTTTTTGTCGTTCTTTTGCCCTTTTTTGCTTTAAGATTTGGGTAAAGCCAAACTGTAGAAAATGTGCGGGGTTCATGTGAGGGTTCAGAGGTTAAGGGTCTGCACCTGTGTTCTTTTACAGACTCTGACCTGAGAGGAGAGTTTAGACTATTAGTGTTTGAACATTTCCATCTTTATTTCAATATTCTTTAATGATTATTAAGGAGAGAGAGAGGGAGATGCAGTTGTTGCGTCTGCCTCGACCTCAGGCCACTCCCACTCAGGCCCCTCCCACTCAGGCCACTCCCACTCGGGCCCCTCCCACTCAGGCCCCTCCCACTCAGGCCACTCACACTCAGGCCACTCCCACTCAGGACACTCCCACTCGGGCCACTCCCACTCAGGACACTCCCACTCAGGCCACTCCCACTCAGGCCCCTCCCACTCGCTCCTAAACTTCTCTGAGCGCTGACACCAGAGTCTGGCCCTGACCCTCAGGTCCTGGTGCAGCGCTGACCTCACAGACGGACAGATCTTTGTTTTAACCTCTTAACCCCCACCTGAACAGAGCACATTTCCTCCAGTTTGGCTTTATCCAAATCTAAAAACTGAAAGTGTCAAAACGAGGACGAAAACGTGCCGGAAAAGCAACAATAACACAATAAATATGGGACAAAAACATGAAAAAAACCCGTCAAAAAGCAAATAAAGAAAGTGATGAAGAAAGCAAAAAAAAACAGACAAAAAAACAGGAGACGAAACACGAACAAAACAGTGAAGAAATGTGAGAAAAACTCAGCGACAACGCAACAAAAAAGTTAAGATGAGTTTTGTAGGTCTTAGCTTTCAAATTAGACATTACTCTGGCCTATAGGCTGTAAACTCCAGAAGCTTCTAGATTGGAGTAAAGCCGAACTGGAGAAAATGTGCTCGGTTAAGGTAAGAGGTTACGGTCTTTGAAAAATAAATCCTCCTTTTCAAGATGTTTTTTTTTTAATCGTGTACTTTACAGAGTTACTTTTTAAGGAAGTATTTTAATATTGTGTTTACTTCCACGTGATATTAAAACGATAAATACACATTTTCTTTCTAACTTCATCTTTGTAAACCTCACCATAACCCTCACTCTTCTCCTAAAGGCAGGAATTAGAAATGTGAAAATCCCTGTGAAAAAACCTTCCAAATGTTGTTCAGGAGCATTTTCCTCAGAGGCTGTTGCTAAATAGTTAAGTAGCCATGAAGCTGAATCTGTAGTTCATCTGAAGATATTAACACGTCACTGACTTGTTTCAGCTGATCTCACACAGAGACGGTGAACTCACCTGAGAATCTGCAGGCGACAGTCTGGGCTCTTCAGGAAACCACACAGATGAGACACTCCTGAGTCAGACAGACTGTTATCACTCAGCTGCAGGTCAGTGAGATGTGAGGGGTTGGACTTCAGAGCTGAGGCCAGAGAGGAACAGCTGATCTCTGACAAACCACAGCCCCTCAATCTGAATAAAGAATAAATGAGGAGATTAAAGTTCACAGTAAACTTTGATACAGAGACATTATTTCCTGTTTCCTTTTCTGTTTGTGAACATTAAACACTGTTATTCTGAGACTGGCACCTGCAGCATTAATGACTGAACACTAACACACAGGATATAGAAAAGAAGAAATCATTTATCTATCTGAGATACTGTGAGTGTGAATTTGTCTTTTTCTTTTAACCTTGTCTATCAGGTCCTCTCAGTCTGTGGAACAGTTAAAATCCAGGCTGAAAACACCTCTTCTCCCTGGCCTTCAATACGAGCTAGTTGAGTGTATCTTGGTATGTTATCTTTTACTTGTATTTTATTTCTATGTGACCTGCTATTACTGTGAAGCACTTGTTTTAAATGTGCTATACAAATAAATTTGAATTGAATTGAATAACCTCTTAACCCCCGCCTGAACAGAGCACATTTTCTTCAGTTCAGCTTTACCCAAATCTAATCTTTTTGTCGCATTTTGTAAGTGTTTTTTTGTCGTGTTTTGGTCACATTTTTGTCGCTTTTCCAGTAACAAAACACTCTAACCACTAAGCCACTGTCACACTTATTTATTGCTTTTTCATCACTCTTTAGTCGTGTGTTTTTGAAACTTTTTTATCATGTTTTTGTCGTTCTTTTGCCCTTTTTTGCTTTTAGATTTGGGTAAAGCCGAACTGTAGAAAATGTGCTGGGTTCATGTGAGGGTTCAGAGGTTAAGGGTCTGCACCTGTGTTCTTTTACAGACTCTGACCTGAGAGGAGAGTTTAGACTATTAGTGTTTGAACATTTCCATCTTTTTTTCAATATTCTTTAATGATTATTAAGGAGAGAGAGAGGGAGGTGCAGTTGTTGCGTCTGCCTCGACCTCAGGCCACTCCCACTCAGGCCACTCCCACTCAGGCCCCTCCCACTCAGGCCACTCCCACTCAGGCCACTCCCACTCGCTCCTAAACTTCTCTGAGCGCTGACACCAGAGTCTGGCCCTGACCCTCAGGTCCTGGTGCAGCGCTGACCTCACAGACAGACAGATCTTTGTTTTAACCTCTTAACCCCCACCTGAACAGAGCACATTTCCCCCAGTTTGGCTTTATCCAAATCTAAAAACTAAAAGCGTCAAAATAGCGACAAAAACGAGGACGAAAAAAGATTAAAAAATGATGAAAAGCAACAATAACACAATAAATATGTGACAAAAACATGAAAAATCCCGTCAAAAAGCAAAGAAAGAAAGTGATGAAGAAAGCAACAAAAAACAGATGAAACATGACCAGAACAGTTAAAAATGTGACAAAAGCTCAGTAACAACGCAACAGGCCTTAGCTTTCAAATGAGACGTTGCTCTGGCCTATAGGCTGTAAACTCTAGAAGCCTTTAAATTAGAGTAAAGCCGAACTGTGGAAAATGTGCGGGGTTCATGAGAGGGTTCAGAGGTTAAGGTTCTGCACCTGTGTTCTTTTACAGACTCTGACCTGAGAGTGGAGAGTTGACAGTTCGGACTCTTCAGAGCTTCACACAGCGCAGACACTGATGAGTCGCTCAGTTTATTGTTACTCAGATCCAGCTCTCTGAGATGGGAGGGGCTGGACCTCAGCGCTGAAGCCAACGCTTCACAGTGAAGCTCAGAGAGTCCACACTCGTTAAACCTGCAACAGATGTTAGAGTCACATGTGTTAGATCAGACTGAAGTTCTGGAGCTTCTGTCTGTGACTGAGGACTCACCAAGCCTTCCTGCAGTTCTTCACCGCTGGGACCAGTCTCAGTTTACCCTCAGGAGACGTGTTGTACTTCTTCAGGACCAGCTTCTCCAGGACCTGCTCGGACGTCTGTAGGACATAGACCAGAGCCGAGCACAGAGTCTCAGACAGTTCCTCCTCAGATCTTTTTTGAGACTTCAGTAGGTCCTGAATCTGCTGTAGAATCATTTTTTTCTGAAAACAGGGAAGGTGCATCCAGTCTTATTATTCATCACAGTGAATAAAATAAATCTGTACGTGTTGAGATAAATAATGTAATATATCCACAAAGAAATAAGTAAGTCTGTGAATCAGTCCTAAAATAAATAAAATGCTCGTTTTCATTGTCCTTTTTATCTACAGGCAGGAAATAAAACAGGATGCAGTTCACCTCTGTTCAATCACTGTGAACCCTTCATCATCTTTGGGGCCTTGTGTTGTGGTATTTGTATGATTCAGTTTTCCTGAACAAAAAAAATCACTGAGGTCCAGTTTGGGTAAAAATATTTGCATGAATTTCTTTTGAACATTCTGTTAGATTTAAATCTCTTTATATCGTGTCGGGTCATGCTGTACAGTCGTGCCATCTCTGTCACAGCCATAACTTTAGTCCAGGCTCTGTACGTTATGGCTTGCATATCAGTGTGACGCATAACAGTGTTTTTTTACCCTCTTCATGTGGAAGCACAGCCAGACTTGAATGGGCTACAAACACATTATCTTGAGTTCATGTCAAGTCCTGCACTGATGGTAAATAAACTTCTCCTGCATGAGGCATCCAGACTCCTGCCTATTCCTCATCCATCCTCTGACACCTTTGTTTTTGAAACGTTTTACGGTTTGTTTGCAGCGACGCTTTGATCAGAATTCTATTTTCATGTTTGAACAAGTCGACTCTAAAAAGAGTTCAGACAAAATGCTGCTGCCAGACCTTTGACTGGGTACAGCTAGAGCCCACATTACCCCCATCCTATCAAGTCTCCATTGGCTTCCTGTCAGATTTCACATTGAGTTTAAAATGTTAGTGTTGTTCCGGCCGCTGCATGGTCACGCCCCTCAGTATATCGCTGAATTGTTGTGCCCCTCCCCCTCAGGGGGCTCCTTCAGTCTTTAGACCAGGGTCTCCTGAAGATCCAAAAACTCATTCTCAAACCGGGGGAGATCTGACCTGCCCCAGTCCCTCCCTGAGCTTGACCCTGTGGACTCTTTTAAAAAGCATTTGAAGACTTCATTATTTAGGAGCGCTTTTGGTTAATGGATTTTAACTTGATCTATTTTATGTTGTGTCTTCTGTTGTTTTAATTCACACATTTTCTGTACAGCACTTTGCTATTTCTATCTGTGAAAAGCGTTATACAGATACAGATAAACTTTACTTCCTTGTTTACAATTAGACAGGCTTAGTTCTTAAAAGCCATGAAGACCTGGATGACAGTGAAATACCTCCCCCTTAAACAGAGGTTGTTATACTAGGCCCTCCCCCCCTGATCACCCTGGATAACGTTAGCGTGTCATCGAGCTCTACACTGTTTTATTTCACTTGCATAACATTGAAATAAGAAACTTCTTATGATGCAGAAAAATATATTCAAGCATCATTCAGGTTCATTAAGGCTGGACTACTGTAACTGCAGCGTGTCCTAAAAGTTCCCTGAGAAATGTTCAATTAGCTAAAAATGCAGCTCCAAGATGATTAACTAAGAGAAGAGAACACATGACACCTGTGCTAAAGTCTCTCCACTGGCTTTAAATTTAAAATCCTGCTCCTCACATATAAAGCCATAAAGGCAGTGCTTAATTTGATCCCCCGTTTGAGGGAACGCATTCCCCCACCTTTCAGCTTTTCAGTGTAAAAGATCCGGGAATTATTTAGGAGGATCCGGCAAAGATTTGATCTGATATAAAGGAGTTTAATGAGAGTGATTTGGCCTGTTCCCCGAATCCATCACATCAGACCAAAAGTGTTTCTGAAAATACACATTTACAAATTAACCCTTGTCTTCCGTTAAGAAACACTTCCCTAATCTCACGTCAGTGGCTTTTCATGACACTTTTTCAACTGCCGTAAAAATATTGTACATTCATATTTTTTCAATCCACTTCTGTTCTACACAAAACTATTAACGTTTTTAAATAAACTCATTAGACCAAGTTTTAACATTATAAATGGAACCCCAGATTTTGTGCCTCCCAATCGCCCCCACCCCCTGACTTGCTCCACCCACTTCGTCTCCTCAGGGACAGCTTTATAGATCTCGCTGCTTTGTGAGAACCTTAAAGACGTATTAAACTTTGCGTTTGTTACTTTACGTTTTGTATTTGGCAAATTTGTCTGACGTCAGCGTTTGCAAAAACAATGACAAGCTTTTTTAAGGTGGACCGGGAAGGTTTTCTTTTAAGGTGGACCGAAGTCGCAAACAAGCGAGTGATTCTATTTTTAGATCGCAAAGGCATAATTTTGGGAGCATATGCGATCATAACGGTGGCAATGTTGAGCCCTGAATGCAGCCGTCCATCACAGGCCTCGCACATAAACTCTGTTCATTCATCAGACACAACATAAAACCATCATCAGCAAATATAAAGATTCAAACATCTGCGTCTGGGTTCAAAATAACTATTGATCAGTGATCACCAAGTCACGAACAGCTGTGGGGAGGACAAGCCGTGGGACGGGGACATGAGGACACTCTGCACAGAGGCAGCCAGATGTGCGCGATGTTCCTGCAGCTGTCTCTGTCCTGTAGAGGGAGTGAACACTGAATGATGCAGACCGTCGGGGGGGCCATGAATAAAAGTGGGTGGGCACAGGTCGACCCAGTTGAACCCGTGACGCCGTGTAAGGCCTAAATGCTGAATGAAGTCAACGAGGCTGTGCATAATGTTAATGTAGAGATGAGCCGAGAAAAGGGGAAGTTTATCAGTGTATCCTTTCTTACTAAGCCACGCCCCCGCGCCCTGGCCACACAAGCACTGGTGCCCCGCCCCCGCGTCTTGGCCACACAAGCACTGGTGCCACGCCCCCATGCCTTGGCCACACAAGCACTGGTGCACCTTTGGTTTGTGCCAAGATGTCACTCTTCTACGCTTGTTCCACCAGGTGGAAGATCAGGGTCTCATTTATAAAACTGTCCATGAGACTCCGCCTCTAAGAGTCTGTACGAGCAGCACCAGGTGACCTCCCTTCACATGACCCCCTCAGGCCACGCCCCCTGCACGCCTCCATGTCACCATTTACCAGCAGAGAGGGAGGGGCCTCATGCCGCAGCAGAGAAGGAGGGGCCACACACCGCAGCAGAGAGGGAGGGGCCTCACGAGGCAGCAGAGTCCGGGTGGAGAGGGGGGGGGGGGGGGGGTTATGGAGCTGCATCGTCTCTGAATGGACTTGTACCTTGGACCAGCCTCAGCGCAGTCTCTGATAATGAGGGAAGAGCAAACACCAGGCCATGGAACCGCTGAGCAGCCACTTGTCCCATTACTTATGGTCCCTTAGAAAGTGGGAGGCTCACATACAAACACTTCCTACACTGTTCATCTGGTTTGGATGTAAATACTCTCAAATGAAAGCTGAAGGTCTGCAGTTTAAGAACATCTTCGGTGTTTCATTTGAAATCGATTGTGGTGGTTTATAGAGCCAAAAACATAAGAATTTAGTCAATGTCCCGATATTTCCTTTATCTGTCGTCTGTTCATTGCTATTCACATGGTGTTCCTCTGTCCCCCTGGCCTCTGTTTCAGATGCCCTTCCTCTGGCTGCCCCAGTGATAACTGACCAACTGGATGTTAGTATTGCAGTATTTTGCCCTATCTGTGGAGGTTGAGGTTAATTTGAAGGGAACTTTGTCCTCTGCATTTGACCCATCCTGCAATGCCTCTGGGGCGACCTGTCAGGAGCAGTGGAGGACCTGTGAGGAGCAGTGGAGGACCTGTCAGGAGCAGTGGAGGACCTGTCAGGAGCAGTGGAGGACCTGTCAGGAGCAGTGGAGGACCTGTCAGGAGCAGTGGAGACCCATCTCCAGATGTGGAGCCAGACTGATGGTCAGTATCACCTGGCTGGAGGATTCACCTAAATGTATTGTACATGTTTTTAGTGGTAGGGGAAACTGGAGTACCCAGAGGAAACCCACGCGGACACGGGGAGAACATGCAAACTCCACAGAAAGGCCCCGTCCAGGTGGGAATCGAACCCGGGACCTTCTTGCTATGAAGCACAAGCGCTAATCGCTGCGCCTCAGTGCCGCCCGAGGAACCCCCGTCCCAAGGACTGGACTTTAGAGGCTGACAATTTCCCGCGGGACAGGAATGAATTTGCCTTGTGATCCCGTGATTGGGATTAAAGCGTCAGGCGTATTTGAGAGCGAGAGCCTGTAGTTCAACCGGCCTCACTCTGTTCTGATGCTTCTCTTTCACCTCTTATGATTCTCTGACTGAGACCAAGCTCGGGCCTGGTTCCTTTGTCTGACGTTTGTTTTTGCAGGACACAATGTACAGGGGTGGGATTTATTCTGCTGGGAGTGGGACAGGACAGGATTATTTTACTCATACAAGAGCGGGATTGGGATGGGACAGGAGTGACAATTCACGCCCATGTCGTCCTCTGCTGGAGGTTCTTCCACGGTCTTGGCCCTGTCTGCAGAGGGACTCCCATCAGCCCTGGGTCTATCTACAGCCTGTCCGTCTGCTCCTGTGGTTCTCCCTGAGCTTTCTCTTGTTTTCCATTGTGTTCTGCGTCCTGATGGGCTAGTGCGTGGTAGAGTGCGCCTCCTCTCGTACAGAGAGGATCTCTGTCAGTGTCCCGTTAACACATCAGCGCACACACTGCACCCCGCAGAGTCACAGCAGCACAGGCATGAGCGGGTCCGACTCCACGTTTAGTTTCTCAGCACCTTTCCACAGAAATAACCAACAGTAGCATGTGCGCGCGCCTTAGCTAAACACCTTAGCTTAAACTGCTACGATAAAACTTTGGTCGTAGCTACGATTGTGTCTTAGTTTGAACAATCGCACAGTGGAGACGAGAGCAGCTCACGATGTTTCCATCCCCACGTCTGTAATGTGAATCTAAAAATATAATTAGACAAAAAACTCTCAGTGACACCAGGCATGAGGGAGAACCCGCGTGAACTAGTGAGAAAAGTGTCTAACGTGTGTGTGAGGGGTTTTACAGCCTTAAAACATGTATAATAAAGATGACTATTTCGTTTATTGTGGGTTATTTTTAGAACGTGACCCCGTGATAAACGAGGGACCACAGTACAGTAAGGTCAGTGTTGTACGAGAGGGAGCAGACATGGTTCTCTTCTGTAGGTTCTGGCGACAGACAGGAGTTTATCTGCTCAGACGGTTGCGCTGTTTTATTACTGTAGGAATACGGCCGTATTAAAAGACAATGGGGAGGAACAGGAGTAAAAGAAACATGTACCAACGCAGCCAACGCCCAGGGCAGACTTTACGCAAGTCTCTCCGATTGTGCAAGTCTCTCTGATTGGGCAAGTCTCTCCGATTGGGCAAGTCTCTCCGATTGGGCAAGTCTCTCCGATTGTGCAAGTCTCTCCGATTGGGCAAGTCTCTCTGATTGGGCAAGTCTCTCCGATTGGGCAAGTCTCTCCGATTGGGCAAGTCTCTCTGATTGGGCAAGTCTCTCCGATTGGGCAAGTCTCTCCGATTGGGCAAGTCTCTCCGATTGTGCAAGTCTCTCCGATTGTGCAAGTCTCTCCGATTGTGCAAGTCTCTCCGATTGGGCAAGTCTCTCTGATTGGGCAAGTCTCTCCGATTGGGCAAGTCTCTCCGATTGGGCAAGTCTCTCTGATTGGGCAAGTCTCTCCGATTGGGCAAGTCTCTCCGATTGTGCAAGTCTCTCCGATTGGGCAAGTCTCTCCGATTGGGCAAGTCTCTCCGATTGGGCAAGTCTCTCCGATTGGGCAAGTCTCTCTGATTGGGCAAGTCTCTCCGTTCATTCATCAGGCAAAACGTAAAACAAGTATCAGCAAATATAAGGTTAAATGCCCTAACAGAAAGTTATCGGCCTGCTGTCTCTCTGGAGCGGAGGAGAAAGGAAGAAAATGCGCTGAGAGAGGGGGGGGGGGGGGGGGGGGGGAGATGCGTTAAAAATAAGTTCCAACACTAGATCAATGATCACCTCGATTGTCCCGCGGCCGCCCCGCCCCGCCTGATAATCGTGAATGTTAAAGATACGTTAGAGGAAAGACAGCAGAGATGTTACTGTCCAGGAAGGAATCACCTGGGGTCACTGTGCATCGAGCCCATAGGACTGAAATAACACGGTCAGAGTCAGAGTGATACGATATCAATCTGCTGTTTTTAATAAAGACTTATAAAAGCTGGAATAATAACATGTTTAAGTTTAGGCCTGTTTATCCAATACAGATACATTTGGTGCTGGAGTCCCAGTGAAAACTGTAACGGAATAGCCCTGCACTACACTGTTGTTTAGCTCTGAAGGGAAATGAATGCACTCACTGTGTCAAAGAGATCCGGCTCAGTGCTGCCCCCTGGAGGTGGTTTATGTGGATCGTCTCTGTGGTTGGACTGAAATCATAAAGTTCAGAGGAATTAGAGAGGGAAGATTTGAATTGATAAAAACTGAGTGAACCTGTTTTAAAGAACGCCTCTCCTACTCATCTATAGATATATTAGAAATATATTAATGACCAGAGGGAGGCAGTATTCGCCCACATGTACCTGAGTTTGTTTATTTGTTTATTTGAGCAGTACACATAGTGCTCAAAAGGAGTGGGCTGAAGCAAAAGCTTATGATTGCCCACCCCCAAGTGCAATAAAATAAATAAAAAAAGAACATTTCAAGCAGCTACATTCATACAGACCAACTTACAAACTTACCAAAAAAAATAATAATATATGAACTGTTTATACAATTAATTGAAGCAACGCACAGCTACAACAACAATCCCGTTTCATGTACGATGTCTAGAACAAAGCAGTCAAAAAAAAAAAAAAAAATGTGATCCTTAATATATTTCTTCCAGATTTTTACCCTTGATAACCGAGAGTTACTTTTATGTTATGAAGGTACATTAATAGATATTATAATCTGAGATCTTGATACTTTCCAGTTGTCATTACCATTCTCAGTATAATTTTAATTTGGGTGTAATTTCCATAATCATTATTATTATATATTTATTTAATTGAGTTATATGTGAAGTATGCTGCAAGCCCTGCATAGTGTGGTGCATTAAAAAGCCAAAGTGTAGAGCGGGCCAGATGAAGAGGGCAGTAACTCCCAATCAACAAACCCCCACATGGCTGCCCTAACAGCTGATTTTGTAGAATATGTTCCTATGCTGAGTGGTGCATTAAAAGACAAGGTTTAGAGCCCGTTGGGAGGATTCCTCTCAACAGATCCATAACCTGCCAACCCTAATTCTCCATTTGTGAATTTGAGCAATAGAATGACAACCGTTCCAAGCAGCAACACTCTTCCAGATTATAGAGGAAACAATACACATAATCCATCCTACTGCTCCCCCTAGTGGCAACACATTTCTTCTTGTCTGTATATTTCAAAAGTCTTTTGTTTGTATTTAAATTTGAACAGGTTGATGTTTGGACATCGTTTCAAATCCATCTCCAGTTTATTCCACAATTGTACACCATTAACTGTTGGACTAAAACTTTTCAAAGTTGTGCTATGTTTCTGAATCCTAAAGTTTAATTCATCACGTAATTCATAACGACCAGTACGTTCTTGGAACCTTCTTTGTAATTGGTTTGGTAACAATTTATACCTTGCTTTGAATAACATTTGAACAGTTTGGAACTCAACAATGTCACAAAACTTCATGATCTTTGATTTTAGAAATAATGAGTTTGTGTGGTCCAAAAACCCAACTTTATGAATTACTCGGATAGCTCTTTTTTGCAACAATATTATTGGTTTAACTGTGTTTTTGTAAGTACTACCCCAAACCACAGTACAATAATATAAGTAGGGCAAAATCAGAGAACAGTATAAGGTATGTAGAGCTTTGATGTTTAAAATGTGCTTTGCTTTTGCAATTACTGAAATGCTTCTAGAAATTTTCGTAGATATATATTTAATATGAGATTTCCAAGTAATTCTGTCATCAATAATCACACCAAGGAATTTGATTTCATGCACTCGCTCGATAACAACACCTTCTATCTGAATTGCTTCCTGAGCATTGGAGTTACAGTTGCCAAATATCATCATTTTGCTTTTACTCAGATTTAAAGATAATTTATTTTGTTTGAACCACTTGTTGACACTTTTGAGTTCCAAGTTAACAATCCGACACAGCTGCTGTAAGTCGTCTCCTGATGCAAAAATATTTGTATCGTCAGCAAACAAGATAAATTTAAGTATTTCAGACGTTTTACAAATGTCGTTAATATACATATTAAACAATTTTGGGCCCAGAATAGAACCTTGAGGTAAACCACAGACAATTTGTCGACAACTCGACTGATAATCACCGATTTTCACACATTGTTTTCTATTTTTTAAGTAACTGGTAACCCACTGTAGAGCTACCCCCCTAATTCCATAAAGTTCTAGTTTATTAATTAATATATCATAGTTTATTGTATCAAACGCTTTACTCAGGTCAATAAATAACCCTATTGCACATTTCTTGTTATCTACAGCATTAGTTATTTCTTCAGTTATATCAAAGAGCGCGTGTGAGGTTGAGTGATTGTTCCTAAACCCAAACTGATTGTCCGAGAGTAAATTACACTTTTCAATAAAGCTGTCGAGTCTAGAGTTAATCACTATTATAGTACAACCAGGAAACCTTGAGCCAAACATGCCATTTCCCTGCTGGAAAACACTTTGAGTGTAGAAAGGCGTCGGTGGTGCAGTTGGTAGAGCTGGTCGTCTCATGATCGGAAGGTCAGGGGTTTGAATCTCGCCTCCAGCATAAACAAGTGCTTTCCAGCAGGGATCCACTCACCCATTCACACGCTCATTCATACACGAGTGTACGCAGACACTGGGGGCAAGGCAGGGGAAGTGTCTTGCCCATGGACACAACGACAGTTGTGGAGAAAGATTAACCAATCACCTTACAGCAGCGGCATCCAGACCCGCCCCATGATTTGCATACATTAAGAGAAATACAGAAATAAATACAGAAATAAATACAGAAAAATAAATAAATAAATACAGAAATAAATAAATAAAAAGATAAATTAATAAATTAATAAATACATGCATTTATTTTTTTGCACATTTGATCTTTATTTTATTTATTTATTTATATATTTATTTATATGTTTATTTATTGTTTTGGCAGCCACGGTCCATATGAGAAAACACACACCCAGTATGATACATTTGTTTTGTTTTAAACAAATGTAGATTTAACCAGATCACTTTTATATTTTCTTACCCATTTCAATTTTCAAAAGCTCCAAATCTCTCCCAAACAAAACTTTATCCCAGTGAATTTGGAGAAGTCGCCCATTTCTTGTTTTACGTCACTGTTTCAAAAGAGCTATTCATTTTCCAATAAGACGAGTGCTTCATGTCTTCAACACCAGAAAAAACAATAATAGTGCGTGTGTATATATAGCCCATGGATGAGAAGGTCTGTTATAAACTAATGTAATTACCCATGCACTGGGATCACATGACCATATCTCCACACATAATAATAAATAAAATAAACTGTATCACCGAAGCTGGTGTTTCAGCTTCTGTCCCATTACTTTGAGCCCTTGACATTCACGTTGAGGAGCTGTAATTCCTGAACTCTTCCTCTGATGTGGATGTGAATATCCTCAAATTAAAGCTGAGAGTTTAAGCCCATTATGTGACTGTAGTTTGGGGAACTTTTGATAAACAAAAGAACAAAAAGCACAAAGTCCTGGTCACTGTCCCATTATTCATGGACTGACTGTATCTTTCTATCTGGATAGATTAAAAAAGCCAATATCAGGAAGGGCTGACAAACAAACCAAACTCCACAATAACACAATAATAAGGGCATATAAAGAAACAAACACAAATGATCAAATATACCATAATAAAATGTACTGCCTCACCTGAGCTCCGGCTGCAGACGTCGTCTCTGCTGCTCTGACTCTGTCTCCTCTCCCCTGAGTCTTATGACCTGTCCCCCCCACCCCCCCCCCCCCCCCCCCCCCCCGTATGTTTGCCCGTAAGCATGTGCGCACTAGCTTACAGGTATGTGGGTGGGACTTCTCCGTTCAGACGAGTAACAACAGACCTCATTCAGGAATGTTTTTTAATAAGTTCGTGAGAAACACTTCAAGTCGTTTCTGGAATCTCTTCTTAAAGTTCACATGATAATCCTTTTCTGAGGATGACTTAGTTTGATGAATAACATCTGTAAGTAATAATCAGCAGCTGTGTCTGAATGTCCAGTCAGATACGTTTTATTTCACATGGATTGGACATAAATGAAGAAAACGGCCTGGATTCTTGCCTTTTTGCCTGAGCTCGAGCTAAAGGTTAGAAGCTAACGTTAGCCACTTTTCACCGTAACCGTTTATATTCAAATATGACAAATATGTTTTCATTCAGTCGTGTTGTGTTCAAAGACCTGTCTCTGTCTGCTCTCGACTCTCCCAGTGCATTGTGGGAAACGTTGAGTGCACTATGTTTTTCCCTCTGGACGTTCGGACAATGGCGTGACCACGATATAGTTCAGTATTCAACTTATTCCAGAAGTTTGCGTGGGCGCCGCCATGAATTGTGCCCGCCCCTTCTCTCCTGTCAGTTACCATGGCAATGGAGACGCCCAGATCAAATCAGTTACTACACGAGTATGAAGCTGATTTCAGGTTGTGCAGAGAAACGCTGCAGTGTTGGTGCAAATGAACATTTTACACAAATCGACTAAACATCACATTTTAGCGGCGAACCTTTTCCCTCGTTCTCCGCTTAATGAACGGACTTTACCGGAAGAGTCAACACAACGAAGTGCCGCCAAGAGGCAAGAGTGGGCGGGGCGGAATAAGGTGATGGGGAATAGTGAGGACATTAGTTTTATTTCAATGAAGCAGCAATTTCAATAAGTTATTAGTAAGATATTTATATTTTGAAGTTCTGATTCATTTCTCATTAGTATAACATGGTTGGCACGGCAACAGTTTAAAAATGTTTACCTTTATGTGTGTCACTTCCTGTCAGTGTCCAAACAGGAAGTGAAACATCACAAAAAATGTCAAACTAATGCAAACTGGGCAACATGTTTGTATAATTGTGTTAACTATGTTTTAGAAGAAGAAGATCTTTATTTATATAGCACCTTTCACAGACATGGTCACAAAGCGCTTCACATGAGAGCATTTTACGTTCACTCCACACTCGGTGGTGGTAAACTACGTTAGTAGCTTCAGTTTCCCCTGGGGTAGACTGACTGAAGCGCTGTCGTGACTGAACACATCTGCGCCAACGGTCCCTCTGACCAACACCATACATTCACACACACCATTCATCCTGGCCTATTGTACATGTTTTTAGTGGTAGGGGAAACCGGAGTACCCGGAGGAAACCTACGCAGACACGGGGAGAACATGCAAACTCCACAGAAAGGCCCCGTCCAGGTGGGAATCGAACCCGGAACCTTCTTGCTGTGAAGCACGAGCGCTAACCGCTGTGCTACCGTGCTAACCACTGCGCTAACGTGCCGCCAGCGTTGAGCTAAAAATACCATCCATCCATTTTCTTCCACTTGTCCGTTGCCGGGTCGTGGGGGCAGCTGTTGGAGCTGCACCAATCACATTGCACATAGCTAAAAATACGACAGTAAACGTCCAAAAGTCACAGAATGGATTCAGACCTGCCCTAAAGCGAACGCCACTATAGTTTTCACCAAAACACAGCGTGAAAATGTCTCACAAACCAACCAGAGGCGCACAGATATTATAACAGGCAGGTGCCCCACGAAGAAACCCCCCACCCCAATCTTAAACATATATCTATAGTATCTATAGTAACTCTGGGCTGTTCATGTTCCTGTGCTCCTCCCACAGAGGCGCAGTGCCCTGGCTCCTCTGGACCTACTCCCTGGGTATTGGGGTCGCCCACTGCTCCTGATGGGTCGGCCCAGTGACTGCGCCTCAGGGTCGCCTCCCTGAGGCGTGTGACTCGCTGAGGGACCTCTTGACGCTTCCTGAGGCGTGTGACTCGCTGAGGGACCTCTTGATGCTTCCTGAGGCGTGTGACTCGCTGAGGGACCTCTTGATGCTTCCTGAGGCGCGTGACTCGCTGAGGGACCTCTTGATGCTTCCTGAGGCGCGTGACTCGCTGAGGGACCTCTTGATACTTCCTGAGGCGCGTGACTCGCTGAGGGACCTCTTGATGCTTCCTGAGGCGGGTGACTCGCTGAGGGACCTCTTGATGCTTCCTGAGGCGCGTGACTCGCTGAGGGACCTCTTGATGCACCATTTGGTTTAAGTTATTGGTAATTAAAACTGTTTGTTCTACAGATTTGGGCTTAGTGGGGCATGTCTTAATATGTGTTTATTTAAAGGAAAATAAAGACATATTAAATGTATATTTTAGAAATGCGCTCTTGAGAAGTGCACAGAACAGGAAGCACCCAAAGGGGAAGGTGCTTGAGCACCACCTGGGCTCTATCTGTGCACGTCCCAGGCTCAGTTTACAAGGAAGCACACAGTGTTTTTAACGTGTAAGTTATGAGGAAACACAAACATGTATAACATGCAGCTCTGCAGGAACAAGAGCGGAGCGGGAACACTGTCTTCAGGCGTTTAGGTTTCAAACCTGTATTTACCAGTGTAAACAGAGAGACCTTATGCAAAGGATGGTATCGTGAACATTGTATTTGAACTCACTCTAGCAGCACCTTAAGGTGCACAGAGTTGCCTTGTGTGTGGAATGTGAGCCTTGCCTTAAAGGAACAGGCCCGTGTTTTCCAGACTGAGAATGTTCTTACCTGAGCTCAGACGAGTTGATGCGTACCTGTCTGGTCTTTGTGCGTGCGCTCAGTCACACACAAAGACCAAAGATGTTGTTAGCATTTGGCCTCTCCCAGTATATTCCTATGGACCAAAACTGGGTGCAGTTAGAAGCGACCGAGCTCTTCCACGGGCACAAAGACCAGACAGGTGAGCATCAACTCGTCTAAGCTCAGGTAAGAACAGACCTCCGTGTGGAAAACACTGGCCTGTTGTGATTTCATGTTCTATGTAAAGCACTCGGGCTGTGGTTGTCGTATATGTGCTATAGAAATAACCTTGACCTTGGCGGTGAGGCGTGTTTCCGATATTACGCTCCTCGCCTCTGGAACAGCCTGCCAGAGGAGCTCAGGGCCGCACACAAACTAAACTAAACATAAACTAAACTAGTTTTGATGTTCTGATAAATAGCATTTCCTGTGTATAGTTTGACCTCTGACCTCCTGTACACCCGGTCTCCTGTTTGGTGGTTGTTGCTCCTCGCGCTCTCCGTCCCAGGTAGTGTTGATATGTGGCCACTCTAATAAGTCCAGTCATAAAACTCACTATGGTTCCTTTACATGTTTAGTCTGTTGCGGCGCCACCATGGGGTGAACGGCCACACTGGCTGCTTAGTGGATTGGCTCAGGTGACTCGCCGTCCTGACCCTCGTCGTTAGTGCATTTTGGAAAAGCTCTGGCTTTCATTGACCATGTTTTTGCCTTTTCGGGACTATCCTCCCTCTACACCTCCCTAACTCTGTGGTGAGTTACCATTTGATTTCCTAAATCTACAGTGGGGTCATTTGGTTGGTTTTGTGAAGTCTATTTGTTTTACAGTCGCGAGAGGAACCTCATTAACGGTACTCTCATTTTAAGATTGTTTAGTCATTTTACAAATGTTGCAGGAAGTTGTGAACGATCAGAGGTGTGAGTGCTTTGAGGCGTTAGCTTGAATTCGGTAGAAACAACATGCAGCTATTGTCCTGGGTTTGTCGCTTACACTGTTTGAGTTCAAGGGCTTATTGTATCACTGATGGCCTGGACTACTGCATTGACTGATTGTTTTGAGAGTCTTGACCCAAAAGTCCTGTTTTTTTCTGCCAGTCCAGTCCTGCACAGAGCTATTATTTTCCACAAATACTGAAGGACAAAAAGACGTTTATTCCACTACTCGAAAAGAAAAATCAGGAAAAGGCAGGAATTATTATTATTTTATCTAAAAGTATTAAAAACATAGCGGTGCAGTGACGTAGTGCGTCGCTCCTGAGGCGCAAGGTCAGACATGGTGACGAACTCGAGTTCAGTTCAATATAAAGGAAACGGAGCGGGGGCCAGTGCAGGACGAGAGGAGGGGGTGATGGGACTTTGTCTGAGTGAACCGTTTACAAAAGACCAGCTGCAGCGTCTGCCATAAATATCTCGTTTCTGAGTGTGAAAGTCAGAGCCTGTCGGTGCTGGTGAAACATGTGGAGAAAATAATTATTAAAAGAAAGTATTCAAACAAAGCATAGAATCATATGAATTGTAATGTGCACATGTTTAAAAAAAGCATTGAATGATCTGACTGTAAATCTCTAAACTTTGTAGCTGGACAGACTGGATTTACTGGTCTGTGGCTCCCCCTTGTGGGCGCAGACCGCAGCTGCACTAAGGCTCATAAAAAAGGTCCAAACGTCCAAGTTTAAGGAGATGTGAGAGCCAGAGGGTAAAGGGAGACACTTTCTGACATAAACACAAACTTTAACCATTTACAGACATTTGAGGTTTTCAGTTTCATCTAAAAGTAAGTGTAACATTTAAGTGAAATGAGTCTGTACAAAACCCAGAAGAACCACCACAAAGCAAGTCAGAAGCCACAGAACTGGGAAATGGCTTCTTTTAATAAGAAACGCATTCAGTGAGAGTCTTATAACATTTACATTTATTTTTCTCTCTTGTTTGGTCTTTGTGAAATTCCACTTTGTGAGACATGTTTTGCACTTTTTGTGATAAGGTTTATTTATTGGCCTCACAAAGCGACGTAACCGACTGTAATAAATCAAATTAAACCAACAATATTTGGCCTAATGTGAGTCAGTTGGACTTTATTAACAGAGGATAAACGGCTACACAAATCTTTCAAATCTACCAGAGGAACAAGGATTTTTGAGTAAACTGAGATTCATTTTTGTCATTTTTAGATCAATGAGGTTGTTTTTTTTAAAGTGCAAACCTATTTCCACTGGGAGATTGTTTTTTCACTGACATATCAGACCTCGGGGCCACATGTGTTTGTAATAATCACAGTGACGTTATTCTGGTGTCAGTCATTTGTAATTCCCCCTTCCTCCTGTGTTTGGCTGAACTCTGAGGTTCTGTGATGAAACTTTAGGTCTGTCTGTGATTTGGACACAAGTGGATTGTGATTCCTCTGCACATTTTGATTTCCTTGTGCTGAAGAATGGAGACTGCATTAGAGTTTAAACCAGTGTTTTCTCTTGGAATGATTTGACTCACCCAAACATCTGCAGATTTTAGCCTCAGTTTTAATCTCAGGAACAACTTTTACTGTGGTTTAGTCTGATTTCAGTCACAAAAATAACACTTTGACTCAGATTATGGGGAAATATCAAGCTGAAAAATTATCTCTGCAAATAAAGTATTCCTGAAGTGACTTTTCTCTCTTACAAAACAGATGTAAATAATGACCTGACCCCACTCTGCCCTAAATCTAGGCCACTAAACGCTGGATTTCAAAGAAAGATTTTCTCATGTTTTCTGCCACGGGTTATTTTAAAATGCTCTAGAAATAAACTCTGAGTGAAAATGATGTCATGTTGATGTAAGGGTGTGGTTTATGTGTTCACCAGCAGGGGCTTTTGACTTTACTTTTTGCTACCGAAAGTAACAGGTCCACTTAATCCATATGAATAAAATATATATTTACTTTACAGCCTGCAATATTTATTTTCCGGGTAGCCTATATATATATATATATATATATATAATTGGAATTAATGTTTTAACTAATTTCTAAATCGCATAAACGCTTATGTAACAGAGATGTATTATTGAATTTTCTCAAAGATTATTAGGCCTGAGCGGCCTGCTGTCGCAAGGGCCTATTGTAATCGCAACACAGTGCGCGGAGTGCACTGTACCGAGGTACAGTCAATAAAATATATACATTTTATTGACCTTTCACCAGGACACAACAAATGTGAAAAAGTGAGATTTGGTGCGATAGCGCCCCCTCTAGGCTGAGAAGAAAAAATGCATTTTAAACACACATCATTAAGACTATTCTTGTTAAGATGAGCATTAATTAGTCTGCGATTACTGTACCTTTCATGAATAAATGTGGAGTATGTTATGTATCATCAAACACCTTGATACGGAGTAATGCTATATGGGTTGTAATGGTGATGATGAATAACGGTAATGCCAACATGGTAATACATTCAGCATGGGAAACAAAATAATACACCGGTTATAACGTATAAGATACTGTGAATGTTGACCTAGTGTGGTGCAGTGTTGCATTTGTTAATATGTCACTAACTAAATTGATAATTGCGAACTATACAGTGTTGTTATATATTGTTATTTAAGTTTATGAGCGGGGGTGGGAGTCAATAAGCTTGTCTTCTTCCCACTCCTTTTCGAGCTAAAATGTAAATTATTATTATTTTTTTCCTCTCTTATTATGTATATATGTTTTCTGTTCTTCTTTCTTGGCTTTTGTGCCTTGTGTGTTTAGCTCGAAATAAAAACTCAAACAAACATTATTATCCAAAAGCTCTTCACAGTCCATTGCCTCCTGGATCTCATCCAGATCCTCAGCCTCCACTTCAAAACGACACCTATTCGCATCAACAATCGACTTAACCGAATGCACCGACCCGTCAGTAAAACAAACTTCCCCATTTTCATAAGAGTCCTTATATGTTTCGTATGGAGCCGGCTTAAGGTCAGCTTCATCGCGATAGGGTAAGAATAATTGAAGGAAGCTTAGATGGAATAACTCTGAATCTTTTGTCTCTGAAAACCGTGCATATCTAACAATTTCAATGCCTCTTTCGCACTTACATTATCTTTGGAAGCTTCTTTTTGGGCATCACCCAAGAGCAAACCCATCTCCCGCTCTGCCTTAGAAATATATGAAATTATTAGGGCCGGGACTTTAACGCGTTAACTTAGATTAATTAATTACACAAAAATAACGCGTTACATTTTTTGGACGCATTTTAATTGCACTTGTTTTTACAATGCGGAACGTTTCTCACTGGATGAGTTTAGGCGGGCCGATTATACTGGAGCACCAACTAGCGTTCAGACAACAACAAACCACAGTGAACATGGAGAAGCTGATGAGACCTCTCATCGCCTTGTGGATGGGAAATGTTGCTATAAAAAACGAATGGAGTGTGCAAGCTCTAGAACAAGGAATTCGCACATCACCGCAGCACATCGAGCCTCAGGTATCACCTTAATGCTAACGTTAGCCCGACTCCGACTACAGGGACCCACACTCTACCAGATGGTTTAAGGACCAGGATAACTAAGTCCACGTCTGAAAAATGAACCAACGGCCTGGCTCACTGGATTGCACTCGACTGTAGACCACTCGGAGAGGTAGAAGATAAGGGCCTGCAACATGTACTACAGATTGCGTTGTTATTAAGAGTTGGACTGAAATTATTATTATTTATTTTTTTAAAACAGCTGTTGCTAAATCAACAAAGTCTGTTACGGCCTCTGAAGCAACAATAAACAATATGTTGTTGCTTAAGCTTATGTATTCAGTCATTATTCAATGGTATACTAAAAATCCATATGAAAAAACTTACTTCTCACTGTTCTCAGGTCAAATATTTATATGCGATTAATTTCGATTAATTAATTACAAAGCCTCTAATTAATTAGATAACGCCCATGCATCTACAACAAACTCATATAAGCATCCAACAATTTTGCGTTATAATTATTAATCCAGACTTCCTTAAACCCTCACTTTAAAACTACGTGAGTGTGACCGCCTAAAGCCTGGTTCACCAGTTCAAATGTCTCCTGCGTTAAACCGGCGGCTGCAAACAATGACTCCACACATCAATGGGAACATTCTCATCTACGACAGCATTTTCAAGTGCAGTCATGAACGCCACAGCTTCCTCTTTAGACATTATCGGTTCTCGTTCCGGGTCTGGTTTTTTAATAAACGTACGCATGGACGGAGGACGTGGGAAATTAAAGCGACACTTCTTTTTTCCCTTTTTACAGGTTTTGAGTGACGCTTTGAATGCTGCTGCACTGAAGTAACTTTTTCCAATAAAGCCGGATCAGAGGGTAATTCACAACTTACGTATTTAGCAATAAACTCAATTACCTCCTCGTCTGTATTAACTCCGAGCTTGGGGGAGTCTCGAAACCAATAAAGGCCGTGGACGTGAGGGCTTCCACGCTGCTGAATCTCTACACGATGAAAGGAATCTATCATTTCGCCTATCGGGTGAGCTGGGGACTTAAGGACTGTATTTTGGAATTCGCCCCTCCAGGGCCGTCCGATTATTATGGTTATTATTCTCACCTGCATCATCCCATCAATGGTCCTGTATTAGCACTAAACAGCTGCTGAGAAGGGGATTGGCTGAAGGCTCCCGTCTCTCCAGGACCCGGAGGCCTGTAGGTGGGATCACAGCTGAGCCTTTGTGGTGATATCTAACTTAGTCGCTGAGCTGTCGGACTGAACAAATATCTGGGACTGAATATAGAACAATAACATGAGTGAACTAGAGAAAGGCTGGAAAACCTCTGAGGAGAACTGTTCACTTCCCCATCTGGAGCAGGAGAATGAAGGCCACAGGAGTCGTTCTTTGCTTTTTTCAACCCAGAGTTTTATTGATGTTTTTGGTCTTTTTGGACAGGACAGTATTTACAAAGAAATGACCGAGGCTAAATCACCACAACTTTCTCTCCGTACCCGTTAAAAGCGCTCAGGCTTTTCTACATTCTTTGTTTCCAACAGCCCGACTACCCCAGGTATTTTCAAGAAGCGTGGAAACCCCCCATAGGTCAAAGAGAAGTCACTTCAGTATTTCCTCATATGAGCCCAGCCCGGTTACACATACGCCCCAAACCCGTCACAATCAGTCCCACAGTTAGTGAAGATCAGGGCAGGGAAAGGATGAGCAAGTGCTCCATAAACAACGTGACCCCCCCTCACCTCTGTTTCACCTTCATCACCTCATTTCAGCCTCAAATACAACATCATCAGACTCTCTGAGCAAAAGGCCCAGTTACATTCTGATTCACAGCCAGTTGCTTTAAATCAAAATACACAGATTCCAATGCAAACAAATAAATGCAGTGACAGTATTTTCCTCAGCGCATCATCATTGATATATTTCAGATGATAGAAACTTAAGCCCATGCAAACATGTTTATAGGATATAGAAAAGAAGAAATCATTTATCTATCTGAGATACTGTAAGTGTGAATGTGTCTTTTTCATTAACCTCTTAACCCCCGCCTGAACCGAGCACATTTTCTTCAGTTCAGCTTTACCCAAATCTAATCTTCTTGTTGCATTTTGTAAGTGTTTTTGTCGTGTTTCTTGTAGTTTTTGTCGTGTTTCTTGTAACAAACCAGTCTAACCACTAAGCCACTGTGACTGTAAAGTATAACTGTAGAAAATGTGCTGGGTTCATGTGAGGGTTCAGAGGTCAAGGGTCAGCACCTGTGTTCTTTTACAGACTCTGGCCTGAGAGGAGAGTTTAGACTATAATGCTGCGTCCACACCAAGCGCCGCCGACGCCTCCAAAGCGTCAGGTTCACATTTCAAACACATGGAGGACGCGCCTCAAGACGTCCCGCAGACTTTCGCGCATGGGGAGCCTTTGACGCCTCCAGGGCGTCCAGCGCGGCCGACGCTAGAGTTGGAAATGTTCAACTTTTTGGAGAAAGTCGTACGTTGTAGCTGAGCCACCGGGGCAGAAGCTCCGCCCGCAGATGTGAACGAGTCATGGAGGATTAGCTTCATCGTGAACCGGAGCTACAGCAGCTCTGGGACTTTTACAAAGACTCATCAGTGTTTCATTTACTTAAACACCAGGATTAAAAGAAAACTTATGTGAGTGGCTGGATCTGCTCTGGGAATGTGTTTGGGCCTCGATGATGCACAGAGCGTTCCCAAAGCTAATGCTACGAGCTAATCCATGTGAAAACGAGAAATATGCACGAATAACGTCACGAAAGCCTTAACTACACAGAACAGCCTTTATGACGTCACACACTGAGCTGGGCTCGACACGTGTGGTTTATTTATCACACACGTTTTTATCAACAATGAGCTGTAGGCGACCGCAACAAGCTAACCGGGCTAACCTAGCCTACAGCCACTTGCCACCAATGTCCCTTCCCCCGTATGGGCAGAATATGAGCTTAAATACTGGAGCTCCTGCGTGGACCATGGGGGTAAAGGTAAAGATCTATAGGACATGGCAGGAGCAAAGAGGGAGACTCGTTAACCTCCGAGCAACTGTAGTTTTCTACGAGCTGCTTCCAAGATGGCGGCGAACGCACTCTGAGCTGACGCGCGGCCAGGGCGTCTTGATGCTCGGTGACATTTGTGACAAGCGTCTGACTTCAGAAGAACAAGCGTCCAACTACGGGCTTGAGGCGGGTTTTCGACGCCGCGAGGCGTTCGGTGTGGACGCAGCATAAGTGTTAGTTTGAACATTTCCATCTTTATTCCAATATTCTTTAATGATTATTAAGGAGAGAGAGGGAGGTGCAGTTGTTGACCTCAGGCCCCTCCCACTCAGGCCACTCCCACTCAGGCCACTCCCACTCGCTCCTAAACTTCTCTGAGCGCTGACACCAGAGTCTGGCCCTGACCCTCAGGTCCTGGTGCAGCGCTGACCTCACAGACGGACAGATCTTTGTTTTAACCTCTTAACCCCCACCTGAACAGAAAAATACAACATCATCAGACTCTCTGAGCAAAAGTTACATTCTGATTCACAGCCAGTCGCTTTAAATCAAAATACACAGATTCCAATGCAAACAAATAAATGCAGTGACAGTATTTCCCTCAGCGCATCATCATTGATATATTTCAGATGATAGAAACTTAAGCCCATGCAAACATGTTTATAGCTCATGAGATCACTGTGTTTAAACTCCACACACTCGGCCCCTTTGTCAAACACTAATGAACCCCTCGACAAATGCATTTGGTGGTTTATAGACGGATTTATTCCCTTTTACAAAACCCTTCTCCCCCTGGACACGGACTGTTCCTCCCTCTCCCCTCAGGCAGGAGGCTACGGTCCATCCAGACCCAGACCTCCCTCCCTCCACCATCAGACTCACAAACAACAAAGACCCAATAACTCATATCATAAATGTTTCTATAAATGTGAAGTCAAAAGTAAAGCGTGTGTTTTTATGAAGCTCTGGGCCTGGAGGTTATTCCCGTCTGAAGCTCCGCCCACTGCAGCTCTCTCTCTCTCCAGGTTGATCTGGATCAGACTTTAGTCAAACTCTGAACAGGAAGGAGCCGTTCTGTCTGGAATCAGTCTGAGGTTCTGCCACGAGCTGCTCATCTTCAGGAGAATTCATTATGACCAGCTGTTGAGGAGCAGAGAACAGAAAGGATTACATTAAAGGTTTCAGGAGTGATTTTATGTTTTGAAAACGCCCTCGTCCTGGAACTGCAGAAATACTTGATCTGAGCAGATACTCGAGTAACTCTGAGACTTTAGCAGAGTCCAGTTAGAAGCCGAGGTGATATTTCAACACAAAGAAACAATGTGGATGAACTTCCTCTCAACACTCGACGATATCGCCCTAAATGTTGCAGATTGTGTCAGCGCGCTCATAACTCAACCATTTAGTCACAAAGACACTGTAGAAATGTAACGAGTATCACAGGAAGAATCTGGAGCCACAGAGAGAGCGCTGTTTTAGAAAAGTCCTGAAAACTCAAACAAAACATTAGACTCAAAGCTTTACTATAACTTAAACTGAACCTTTATCTCAGTTTTTAAATTAAGAGAGAAAAGAAAAAGGACTGAAAGCCTTCTGTGTGCACGGCCCCAGACTCTGAATAAACATAAAGTCAGAACTCACTCCAGTTTCTCCAGTCGACAGTCAGGGCTCTGTTTAAGCTCGAGGAGCTCCTTCACATCTGACTCACTCAGATTGTTACCCCACAGGTTCAGCTCAGTGAGATGTGAGGGGTTGGACTTCAGAGCTGAGGCCAGAGAGGAACAGCTGATCTTTGTCAAACCACATCTGATCAAACTGAATAAATAATAAATGAGGAGATTAAAGTTCACAGTAAACTTTGATACAGAGACATTATTTCCTGTTTCCTTTTCTGTTTGTGAACATTAAACACTGTTATTCTGAGACTGGCACCTGCAGCATTAATGACTGAACACTAACACACAGGATATAGAAAAGAAGAAATCATTTATCTATCTGAGATACTGTAAGTGTGAATTTGTCTTTTTCTTTTAACCTCTTAACCCCCGCCTGCACCGAGCACATTTTCTTCAGTTCAGCTTTACCCAAATCTAATCTTTTTGATGCATTTTGTAAGTGTTTTTGTCGTGTTTCTTGTGGTTTTTTTGGTCGTGTTTTGGTCACATTTTTGTCGCTTTTCCAGAAACAAACCACTCTAACCACTAAGCCACTGTCAGACTTATGTGTTGTTGCTTTGTCATCACTCTTTAGTCGTGTGTTTTTGAAACTTTTTATCATGTTTTTGTCGCTCTTTTGCCCTTTTTTGCTTTTAGATTTGGGTAAAGCCAAACTGTAGAAACTGTGCTGGGTTCATGTGAGGGTTCAGAGGTTAAGGGTCTGCACCTGTGTTCTTTTACAGACTCTGACCTGAGAGGAGAGTTTAGACTATTAGTGTTTGAACATTTCCATCTTTATTTCAATATTCTTTAATGATTATTAAGGAGAGAGAGAGGGAGGTGCAGTTGTTGCGTCTGCCTCGACCTCAGGCCACTCCCACTCAGGCCCCTCCCACTTAGGCCACTCCCACTCAGACCACTTCCACGCAGGCCCCTCCCACTACGGCCACTACTACTTAGGCCCCTCCCACTAAGGCCACTCCCACTCAGGCCATTCCCACTCAGGCCCCTCCCACTCAGGCCCCTCCCACTCAGGCCCCTCCCACTAAGGCCACTCCCACTCAGGCCACTCCCACTCAGGCCCCTCCCACTCAGGCCCCTCCCACTCAGGCCACTTCCACTCAGGCCCCTCCCACTAAGGCCACTCCCACTCAGGCCCCTCCCACTCAGGCCCCTACCACTCAGGCCCCTACCACTCAGGCCCCTCCCACTCAGGCCACGCCCACTCAGGCCACTCCCACTAAGGCAACTCCCAACAAGGCCCCTCCCACTCAGGCCACTCCCACTCAGGCCACTCCCACTCGCTCCACTCCCACTCGCTCCTAAACTTCTCTGAGCGCTGACACCAGAGTCTGGCCCTGACCCTCAGGTCCTGGTGCAGCGCTGACCTCACAGACGGACAGATCTTTGTTTTAACCTCTTAACCCCCACCTGAACAGAGCACATTTCCCCCAGTTTTGCTTTATCCAAATCTAAAAACTGAAAGCATCAAAACAGCGACAAAAACGAGGACGAAAAAGCAACAGAAAAAGCAACAATAACACGATTAAAAAGTGATGAAAAGCAAAAATAAAAGAGCAACAAAAATGTGCCGGAAAAGCAACAATAACACAATAAATATGGGACAAAAACATGAAAAAAAACGTCAAAAAGCAAAGAAAGAAAGTGATGAAGAAAGCAACAAAAAAGAGACAAAAAAAAGAGACGAAACATGAACAAAACAGTAAAAAAAATTGAGAAAAACTCAGCGACAACGCAACAAAAAAGTTAAGATCAGTTTTGAAGGTCTTAGCTTTCAAATGAGACGTTACTCTGGCTTAGAGGCTGTAGACTCCAGAAGTTTTTAGATTAGAGTAAAGCCGAACTGGAGAAAATGTGCTCGGTTAAGGTAAGAGGTTACGGTCTTTGAAAAACAAATCATCCTTATTAAGATTTTTTTTCTTTTATCGTGTACTTTACAGAGTTACTTTTTAAGGAAGTATTATAATATTGTGATTACTTCCACATGATATTAAAACGATAAATACACATTTTCTTTCTAACTTCATCTTTGTAAACCTCACCATAACCCTCACTCTTCTCCTAAAGGCAGGAATTAGAAATGTGAAAATCCCTGTGAAAAAACCTTCCAAATGTTGTTCAGGAGCATTTTTCTCAGAGGCTGTTGCTAAATAGTTAAGTAGCCATGAAGCTGAATCTGTAGTTCATTTGAAAATTATAACACGCCACTGACTTGTTTCAGCTGATTTCACACAGAGACAGTGAACTCACAAGAGAGTCTGCAGGCGACAGTCTGGGCTCTTCAGGAAACCACACAGATGAGACACTCCTGAGTCACACAGTCTGTCATGACCCAGGTCCAGGCCAGTGAGATGTGAGGGGTTGGACTTCAGAGCTGAGGCCAGAGAGGTGATCTCTGACAAACCACAGCCCCTCAATCTGAATAAAGAATAAATGAGGAGATTAAAGTTCACAGTAAACTTTGATACAGAGACATTATTTCCTGTTTCCTTTTCTGTTTGTGAACATTAAACACTGTTATTCTGAGACTGGCACCTGCAGCATTAATGACTGAACACTAACACACAGGATATAGAAAAGAAGAAATCATTTATCTATCTGAGATACTGTGAGTGTGAATTTGTCTTTTTCTTTTAACCTCTTAACCCCCGCCTGCACCGAGCACATTTTCTTCAGTTCAGCTTTACCCAAATCTAATCTTTTTGATGCATTTTGTAAGTGTTTTTGTCGTGTTTCTTGTAGTTTTTTTGGTCGTGTTTTGGTCACATTTTTGTCGCTTTTCCAGTAACAAACCACTCTAACCACTAAGCCACTGTCAGACTTATTTGTTGTTGCTTTTTCATCACTCTTTAGTCGTGTGTTTTTGACACTTTTTATCATGTTTTTGTCGCTCTTTTGTCCTTTATTGCTTTTAGATTTGGGTAAAGCCAAACTGTAGAAAATGTGCTGGGTTCATGTGAGGGTTCAGAGGTTAAGGGTCTGCACCTGTGTTCTTTTACAGACTCTGACCTGAGAGTTTAGACTATTAGTGTTTGAACATTTCCATCTTTATTTCAATATTCTTTAATGATTATTCAGGAGAGAGAGAGGGAGGTGCAGTTGTTGCGTCTGCCTTGACCTCAGGCCACTCCCACTACGGCCACTCCTACTTAGGCCCCTCCCACTCAGCCCCCCCCCACTAAGGCCCCTCCCACTAAGGCCACTCCCACTCAGGCCCCTCCCACTCAGGCCCCTCCCACTCAGGCCACTTCCACTCAGGCCCCTCCCACTCAGGCCCCTCCCACTTAGGCCCCTACCACTCAGGCCCCTACCACTCAGGCCCCTCCCACTCAGGCCACGCCCACTCAGGCCACTCCCACTAAGGCAACTCCCAACAAGGCCCCTCCCACTCAGGCCCCTCCCACTCAGGCCCCTCCACTCAGGACACTCCCACTCGCGCCTAAACTTCTCTGAGCGCTGACACCAGAGTCTGGCCCTGACCCTCAGGTCCTGGTGCAGCGCTGACCTCACAGACGGACAGATCTTTGTTTTAACCTCTTAACCCCCACCTGAACAGAGCACATTTCCTCCAGTTTCGCTTTATCCAAATCTAAAAACTAAAAGCGTCAAAATAGCGACAAAAACGAGGACGAAAAAGCAACAGAAAAAGCAACAATAACACGATTAAAAAGTGATGAAAAGCAAAAATAAAAGAGCAACAAAAATGTGCCGGAAAAGCAACAATAACACGATTAAAAAGTGACAAAAACATGAAAAAAAACGTCAAAAAGCAAAGAAAGAAAGTGATGAAGAAAGCAACAAAAAAGAGACAAAAAAAAGAGACAAAACATGAACAAAACAGTAAAAAAAATTGAGAAAAACTCAGCGACAACGCAACAAAAAAGTTAAGATCAGTTTTGAAGGTCTTAGCTTTCAAATGAGACGTTACTCTGGCCTAGAGGCTGTAAACTCCAGAAACGTTTAGATTTGAGTAAAGCCTAACTGGAGAAAATGTGCTCGGTTAAGGTAAGAGGTTACGGTCTTTGAAAAACAAATCCTCCTTATTAAGATTGTTCTTCTTTTATCGTGTACTTTACAGAGTTACTTTTTAAGGAAGTATTATAATATTGTGTTTACTTCCACATGATATTAAAACGATAAATACACATTTTCTTTCTAACTTCATCTTTGTAAACCTCACCATAACCCTCACTCTTCTCCTAAAGGCAGGAATTAGAAATGTGAAAATCCCTGTGAAAAAACCTTCCAAATGTTGTTCAGGAGCATTTTTCTCAGAGGCTGTTGCTAAATAGTTAAGTAGCCATGAAGCTGAATCTGTAGTTCATCTGAAGATTATAACACGTCACTGACTTGTTTCAGCTGATCTCACACAGAGACAGTGAACTCACCTGAGAGTCTGAAGGCGACAGTCTGGGCTCTTCAGGAAACCACACAGATGAGACACTCCTGAGTCAGACAGACTGTTAACAGTCAGGTCCAGGTGAGTAAGATGTGAGGGGTTGGACTTCAGAGCTGAGGCCAGAGAGGAACAGCTGATCTCTGTCAAACCACAGCGACTCAACCTGAATAAAGAATAAATGAGGAGATTAAAGTTCACAGTAAACTTTGATACAGAGACATTATTTCCTGTTTCCTTTTCTGTTTGTGAACATTAAACACTGTTATTCTGAGACTGGCACCTGCAGCATTAATGACTGAACACTAACACACAGGATATAGAAAAGAAGAAATCATTTATCTATCTGAGATACTGTGAGTGTGAATGTGTCTTTTTCTTTTAACCTCTTAACCCCCGCCTGAACCGAGCACATTTTATTCAGTTCAGCTTTACCCAAATCTAATCTTTTTGATGCATTTTGTAAGTGTTTTTGTCGTGTTTCTTGTAGTTTTTTTGGTCGTGTTTTGGTCACATTTTTGTCGCTTTTCCAGAAACAAACCACTCTAACCACTAAGCCACTGTCACACTTATTTGTTGTTGCTTTTTCATCACTCTTTAGTCGTGTGTTTTTGACACTTTTTATCATGTTTTTGTCGCTCTTTTGCCCTTTTTTGCTTTTAGATTTGGGTAAAGCCAAACTGTAGAAAATGTGCTGGGTTCATGTGAGGGTTCAGAGGTTAAGGGTCTGCACCTGTGTTCTTTTACAGACTCTGACCTGAGAGGAGAGTTTAGACTATTAGTGTTTGAACATTTCCATCTTTATTTCAATATTCTTTAATGATTATTAAGGAGAGAGAGAGGGAGGTGCAGTTGTTGCGTCTGCCTCGACCTCAGGCCCCTCCCACTATGGCCACTCCTACTTAGGCCCCTCCCACTAAGGCCACTCCCACTCAGGCCATTCCCACTCAGGCCCCTCCCACTCAGGCCCCCCCACTAAGGCCCCTCCCACTAAGGCCACTCCCACTCAGGCCACTCCCACTCAGGCCCCTCCCACTCAGGCCCCTCCCACTCAGGCCCCTCCCTCTCAGGCCACTCGCTCCTAAACTTCTCTGAGCGCTGACACCAGAGTCTGGCCCTGACCCTCAGGTCCTGGTGCAGCGCTGACCTCACAGACGGACAGATCTTTGATTTAACCTCTTAACCCCCACCTGAACAGAGCACATTTCCCCTAGTTTCGCTTTATCCAAATCTAAAAACTAAAAGCGTCAAAATAGCGACAAAAACGAGGACAAAAAAGCAACAGAAAAAGCAACAATAACACGATTAAAAAGTGATGAAAAGCAAAAATAAAAGAGCAACAAAAATGTGCCGGAAAAGCAACAATAACACAATAAATATGTGACAAAAACATGAAAAAAACAACGTCAAAAAGCAAAGAAAGAAAGTGATGAAGAAAGCAACAAAACACGACCAGAACAGTTAAAAATGTGACAAAAGCTCAGTAACAACGCAACAGGCCTTAGCTTTCAAATGAGACGTTACTCTGGCCTATAGGCTGTAAACACCAGACGTTTTTAGATTTGAGTAAAGCCGAACTGTAGAAAAAGTTGCTGGGTTCATGTGAGGGTTCAGAGGTTAAGGGTCTGCACCTGTGTTCTTTTACAGACTCTGACCTGAGAGTGGAGAGTTGACAGTTCGGACTCTTCAGACCGTCACACAGCGCAGACACTGATGAGTCGCTCAGTTTATTGTCACTCAGATTCAGGAATCTGAGATGGGAGGGGCTGGACCTCAGCGCTGAAGCCAATGCTTCACAGTGAAGCTCAGAGAGTCCACACTCGTTAAACCTGTAACAGATGTTAGAGTCACATGTGTTAGATCAGACTGAAGGTCTGGAGCTTCTGTCTGTGACTGAGGACTCACCCAGCCTCCCTGCAGTTCTTCACCGCTGGGATCAGTCTCAGTTTACCCTTAGGAGACGTGTTGTACTGGTTTAGGTTCAGCTCCTCCAGCACCTGCCCTGACGTCTGTAGGACATAGACCAGAGCCGAGCACAGAGTCTCAGACAGTTCCTGGTCAGAACTTCTTTGAGACTTCAGTAAGTCCTGAATCTGCTGTAGAATCATTTTTTCTGAAAACAGGGAAGGTGCATCCAGTCTTATTATTCATCACAGCGAATAAAATAAATCTGTACGTGTTGAGATAAATAATGTAATATATCCACAAAGAAATAAGTAAGTCTGTGAATCAGTCCTAAAATAAATAAAATGCTCGTTTTCATTGTCCTTTTTATCTACAGGCAGGAAATAAAACAGGATGCAGTTCACCTCTGTTCAATCACTGTGAACCCTTCATCATCTTTGGGGCCTTGTGTTGTGGTATTTGTATGATTCAGTTTTCCTGAACATAAAAAAAAATCACTGAGGTCCAGTTTGGGTAAAAATATTTGTTTACATTCTGTTAGATTTAAATCTCTTTATATCGTGTCGGGTCATGCTGTACAGTCGTGCCATCTCTGTCACAGCCATAACTTTAGTCCAGGCTCTGTACGTTATGGCTTGCATATCAGTGTGACGCATAACAGTGTTTTTTTACCCTCTTCATGTGGAAGCACAGCCAGACTTGAATGGGCTACAAACACATTATCTTGAGTTCATGTCAAGTCCTGCACTGATGGTAAATAAACTTCTCCTGCATGAGGCATCCAGACTCCTGCCTATTCCTCATCCATCCTCTGACACCTTTGTTTTTGAAACGTTTTACGGTTTGTTTGCAGCGACGCTTTGATCAGAATTCTATTTTCATGTTTGAACAAGTCGACTCTAAAAAGAGTTCAGACAAAATGCTGCTGCCAGACTTTTGACTGGGTACAGCTAGAGCCCACATTACCCCCATCCTATCAAGTCTCCATTGGCTTCCTGTCAGATTTCACATTGAGTTTAAAATGTTAGTGTTGTTCCGGCCGCTGCATGGTCACGCCCCTCAGTATATCGCTGAATTGTTGTGCCCCTCCCCCTCAGGGGGCTCCTTCAGTCTTTAGACCAGGGTCTCCTGAAGATCCAAAAACTCATTCTCAAACCGGGGGAGATCTGACCTGCCCCAGTCCCTCCCTGAGCTTGACCCTGTGGACTCTTTTAAAAAGCATTTGAAGACTTCATTATTTAGGAGCGCTTTTGGTTAATGGATTTTAACTTGATCTATTTTATGTTGTGTCTTCTGTTGTTTTAATTCACACATTTTCTGTACAGCACTTTGCTATTTTTATCTGTGAAAAGCGTTATACAGATACAGATAAACTTTACTTCCTTGTTTACAATTAGACAGGCTTAGTTCTTAAAAGCCATTAAGACCTGGATGACAGTGAAATACCTCCCCCTTAAACAGAGGTTGTTATACTAGGCCCTCCCCCTGATCACCCTGGATAACGTTAGCGTGTCATCGAGCTCTACACTGTTTTATTTCACTTGCATAACATTGAAATAAGAAACTTCTTATGATGCAGAAAAATATATTCAAGCATCATTAAGGTTCATTAATATGGAAGACTATTGGCACCTTAATTCAAATGTCTATTCATTTGTCAAATGATTACTGTGCTTAACTCTGTTCCTATGTAGAACTTTATAGAACTCAGATGCTCAAATAAAAAATATGAATTAAATGTAATTCATCTCCCCCCCAGCTTGAAAACCAGCAGGAGCTGTCAGAAGATGAGAAACGGGAGATAAACACTATTGCAATAAGTTGGGACCTGCCAGTGGTTTCTCAAAAAAATAGGCGGTGGTTGGCACAACAGGTTCTATTTCATGCGGTATGATTATGATTACTTTTCTTAATCTTAAAGTTAGTGCTGTAGTTTTATATCTTTTGCATACTTTACATTTTTCTTTTGTGGCACTGTTCGTATTCAAACCAGTTAAAGCAGCAAGATCCTCTACTGCACTAATGGTTGACTGGACCCTGTCAAAAAGATCATCCCTGTTGATAACACCGTGTTCTGCATCATCGGCAAGAGATAAAATCGACGCCATAACTTCCTCTGTCGCCATATTGATTGAGATATTTTTTCAAACGAGACTCTCTTGTCCCCGGATGTTTACATGGGCTATCTCCACGTTCTTTTTCAAACTACGTTAAGTTGCAGTCACGTGCCTTTTGGGGGGCTGGAGTTTAGACCGAGGGTCAGAAAGAAGTAGTTGCCTCGTTTTAAGTCTTTAAAACGATAGCCAAGTCGGCTGTCGAATAGCGTTATATTATGCCAAATCAGGCTTTTTCTACTATTGGAGGATTTACTGTAATACCTGCCGTTTGGGTACGGGATGCAAGGGGATGGGCTCCTACAGCCATCTCTCACACAAGTCATGGCCGCTGCTAAACATCTAGAAACGCATTAGCATAGCTTTGGAGTGACTGGATGAATAAGATCGGATGTAAATAAGCCTTGCATGGCTGTCAACCAACTGTACTCAAGGTGAGTGACACGTTTTTATAACGTTTTTCCTGAAATGAATGAGGCTAGTGCTAAAAATGCTAGTCACCCGTTTCCCATTAGCATGTTAGCACGGGGCTTTCAGAGGTGTCCTATTATTTACTTGATCAGAAATAACGTGACTAGAAATTACTTCTCACCCTACATCTGTACAAAAGATGAGGCTAAGTACTACTCTGTATTTTAAAATCAGAGTTGTGTAACATAGGGTGACCAGACGTCCCAGTTTACCCGGGACAGTCCCAGTTTTGAGTCCTCTGTCCCATGTCCCCACACATTCCTCCAAAACCATTCATTTGTCCCAGTTTCACACAGGATCTGTCCCAAGTGTCCCAGTTTTTGGCCGATATGATCCACAAAGTAACCAACTTCGCTTGAAAATTCATGTCTTTGGGCCACGCAAATATCCATTACCAGGTAGAAACCAATAACAAATATCAAGTCTATCGTGTTAATGCTGACTGGTGCCTGGTGTAAGATATTAACAAGCAGATTTACCATTTAACGTGGAAAAACAGTGAATAAATGGCTCCCTGGTTGACCGTGCAACTAAATCCCAAATAGTGTCCCAGTATTTTTAGTCAGAAAATCTGGTCACCCTAGTGTAACATGAATGTAAACCGATTTTTGTGCTCATGTGAGGATTGCAGTACTACAAGGTCAGCCATTCTCGGAGATACAAGGGCATGCTTGAATTCACAAAAATAAATAGAATATACCAAAGCACACACAACACATCGTTTTACGTCTTTTTGTTTAATCCTTTATAACCCTCTACATTCCAGATGCCGCTATGAAGAGACCGTACAACATCTGAATATGAAGAGACAGTAGAACATCTTTAGACTGGCCAATAAGATTCTTCTTGTATGGTGGAATCATTCTTCTCTGCAACGCCAAGAAGCAGCTGTGTGGTACAGGAGTGGTCCAGGGGAACGAAGACTAGGAGAACGTCGCAGAGGAGCCGGGTTGAACCCGTTTGTGTTGTCATGAGCTTCTTGTAAATAAATATTAAATTGAGAGATGCAAAGATGGTCTGCATTTAATGAATAACTAATTTGTGGAAAAATTATGAATGTGATCATGTCAACAGCGCTGAGGTGACTGGATAAAGATGGCAGCAGCTCCGTTTTCTGCACAGGTGGTCTGTCTTCTGCACAGGTTTCTCTGGGCCCTAATGAACAAAGGAAGAACATTAGAGTGACTCACCACAACAAAAAAGGATATTGATTACTGTTGGATGCTAAGGATCGAACAAAATTAGATCCGCATTATATTACAAATATTCACACGCTGTTCACATTCATGTACATACCCTGACCTCTTGCTACATAGTCATTGCTTTGTTCTAGTTTCATTTAATGTGGTATAACAGCTACTTGAACATTTGGCAGCACCCTAGGTTGGCTAGTTATAGAGACCCTAAACAATTTATATAGCTGGGTTACATTTATCATGGCAACAAACTGGAATGATGTCTTCCCTGTAGCTGAGTCTTTAACTAAATCAAACTTCCATAGCTACATAACGAAGCACTAGAGTGTTGCTAACACGTTGAAAGGCAGTAACTGATATTTTAAGAGAGGAACGAGCATATAGGAAATGAGTAATATATCGCACTAAAACCACAAAGTGTACACTATGGCTACAACTGAGGGCCACCTTAGCTTAACAGTTCACAGCCCGTGTTTTTCTCCGCGCGGTGCGGCCTCGAGTGTGTCTGAAGATCCAAGTGTGCTACTGGTGCTGTATTTGGAAGATATGTCATGTCACTGTCTGAATCGGCTTCACATTAACTGTGACTGGTGACCGACCAAGAGCAGCCCGTTTTTAAAGTAACATTAGCCTACTAGCTCTGGACGTTGATAACTGCCTAGCCAGAAAGTGTTTTCTAAAAAAACAAACACACAATAAACGAAACAGTACTGGTATTTTAACAAACATCGCGCTTATATACTTACATAGAATCTCCTTAGAGTAACTAGGAATCTTCATGAAGGCTGATCTGTTACTTCCAATCCGTCATGACAGCATGTACTTCCAGCAAAAATCAACAACACTGCGCAGCTAGCTAGGAGGATACAGTCTCGTCTCTGATTGGCCGAGAGCGGACCAGGGCCCGCCTTCCCAGGGGTCAAGAACTGCATAGCGTATAGAATATTGGTGCACTCAGCGCGTGTGGCGATGCAATATGCGATTTGCAATACAATCCACAGGGAGGTGCTGTTTCACAACACATTAAATGAAACATACTCAAATGACATGCAACTTTGCCAAAAACAACTCAAAACTAAATGCCATATTAAGAATGAATAGGACAACGAATAAAGAGGCCGATTTTCCATGTCAATATGCTATTCATTTCAAAATCGTGTAATTGGATATATGTCAAGACATTTCATCGACACTTTACAGATTGAATTGCCATTAGAACTTTTGGAATAGAATATTACAAGTCAAAATAGGATATAACATGCAACTTTGCCATAAACAACTACACAATAAATACTAAAATAACATAATGCATAGCCATTTGACAAATGAATAGACATTTGAATTAAGGTGCCAATAGTCTTCCATACATTAAGGCTGGACTACTGTAACTGCAGCGTGTCCTAAAAGCTCCCTGAGAAATGTTCAATTAGCTAAAAATGCAGCTCCAAGATGATTAACTAAGAGAAGAGAACACATGACACCTGTGCTAAAGTCTCTCCACTGGCTTCCTGTTGAGTTCAGAATCAAATTTAACGCATTCCCCCACCTTTCAGTTTTTCAGTGTAAAAGATCCGGGAATTATTTAGGAGGATCCGGCAAAGATTTGATCTGATGTAAAGGAGTTTAATGAGAGTGATTTGGCCTGTTCCCCGAATCCATCACATCAGACCAAAAGTGTTTCTGAAAATACACATTTACAAATTAACCCTTGTCTTCCGTTAAGAAACACTTCCCTAATCTCACGTCAGTGGCTTTTCATGACACTTTTTCAACTGCCGTAAAAATATTGTACATTCATATTTTTTCAATATTTCTTACATAATTATGTTAATCCACTTCTGTTCTGCACAAAACTACTAAAGGTTTTAAATATATTTTACTAGTTTATAGCCAATTAAAAAAATATATACCAAAAATTAACACACAAAATGGCTCATTATCTATAAAACAACTTTGAGTTTGATCGTTTTTTAGTTTTTATGTAAAGTTGAGTTTTCACATTTTCTCCCTAATGTTACGTTAGTGGCGTTTCCTGCCCCATTGACTCCCAACATAAACTCACGTTTTCATCGCTCTGTCACACTTTAAAATCATATTTGTTTTGTTTTGTTTATGGTTCAAAGTGAATTTCGAGCATTTACCCTGAACATGTGTTTTCAATGCATTTCTACGGGAAAACCTAAAATCACAGTGAGGCTGTTTGTGTGGAGTTATGAGGCTCATGGGGGAGGGGCTTATACGGGGCGTTGGGGGAGGTCTGTGGGGAGGTGCTGGGGGGTGTTGGGACTGTGTGGGTGATTGTACTGGTCTGGGCCGGGGTTTAGGTGTGTTGGTTGGGGGGTGTTGGGACTTGTCCGGGGCGGGGTGTAGGTGTGTTTGGGGGGTCTGGGGAGTGTTTGGGGGGTGTGTGTGTGTATTTTGTATAATCTGTGTTTAGGTGTTTTATAAAGAGCTGCTTGATTACAGACATATTTGTAAACATGTTTGTAAACAAAACACCTGACAACTACCCCCCCACCATGGACAACCACCCCCAACTCACAAACCCTCCAACACCCCCCAGCACCTCCCCACAGACCTCCCCCAACGCCCCGTATAAGCCCCTCCCCCATGAGCCTCATAGCTCCACACAAACAGCCTCACTGTGATTTTAGGTTTTTGGACTCAGAATGTTAAGTGTTTAGGTGGAATAGACCCAGACGCAGGCAGCCAAAAACTCAAATGTAATGGAAACGTCCAAGAACACTACAGACCAAAAAAGCCAAGGACCAGGACCGGGACCAGGACCGGGCATACAGACCAACACAAGCAGTAACGTAAACAATGAACCGACAAAGACCAGGGAAAACACAGGGGTATAAATACATGAGGAAACGGGGCACAGGTGAAACACATCAGGGCGGGGCAGGTGATCAACAGGAGGAAGGGAAAGCAGGACGACACAGACACAGACTATCAAAATAAACACAAGACAGAGACACAGACTAGGACAGGGGAGAAACAAACCAAAACCCAGGACAAAACCAACAACTAAAAACCCACATCATAACACAAAATGCTGCTTTTGTCGGACGCTCACCCACAATGTTTCCCACCTCTTCTATTCCTGTTCATCAAGCTCCAAATTCTGGAAAGACACTGAAAGCTATTTATCCCCAAACAACTACGATCTCCTTCAAGTTGGCAAACATAATAACTTATTTCATGCACCAAAACAAAAATAGAAACAATAGTCAACTTATTTATTCTATTTGGGAAATACCATATACACAAGGCACAATCTAAACCCATATTCAAAGTACTCCTAATCCAGATTAAAATCCACATGGACGTTTCCAAACACATAACAAACAAAAAATCAATAAACCTAATCAACATCTATGAAGAATTGATCCATTAACTAATGCTGTCACTTTTATTTTTGTTTTTCTGTTTAATATTTTGCTTCTTACTTTTTGTTTTTGTTTTAGAGTTTTGGAAAGTTCCGCTGTTGTCATGGAGATCCGCGATGTTGGCAGCAAACATCTTTCATAGAATAACATTGACTAAAAGCAGTGGAGGGAGAGTAATGCCGTGGAGCAACTCCGTCTGTTTTTTACTGAGGGTATAAACATCTGACTTACTGTGGTGTTCAAGTGTTTTAATGTGAACAATGGCTCCTGTTTTGTATATTTTGGAGTCTCCACAGCTCTGTACCAGCTGCAGATCCCGCGATGCTTAGTGGTGTCAAATCACATTCACAAACTCTATACTATGGCTCTATGAGGCTGATAAATGCAAAATGCCTCACATATAAAGTAAGGAATAATGAAACGACTGTGAAAGTTCACAAACGTATGATGTATATATGATTATCTGTAAATAACAAATATATATATATATATATATATATATATATATATATATATATATATATATATATATATATATATATACCAACCATCCACTACTCCATCCATCTGACCATCCAGGGTCACACGGCCTCATCAGTGACAAGACTGTTTGGAAATGAGTCATGTATTTCTGAGCCACTGCAGCCGTTTCTGCTCGTCGGCTTCAATGAACAGTTTAGAGGAGGTCTGACAGAAGGTTTATGCACAAGCCTCTGGAGGTCCTACAGCGTGATGTTCGGGAGACTCCAGAGGCTCCAGCAGATTCAAATTCCTGTTTGCTGCTTTGTAGCAGCTGTTCTCTTAATCTGATGTGTTTCTCTGGCAGAAACCGTCCTCATTGTGTCTTTATCTGCACAAACCCGTGTGTCTCTGAATCAGACACAGATCTCTGAACAGGACGATGATCACGCTTCATCTTTCATGAAATATCGAAGGTTTTCAGACCTAGTCCAAGGAATTCAACTATTTCACGCTTTTCATCAGCAGACAGATCCTTTTTCTTTCCCTTATTGTCTGAAAATGTTGGTCTTAATAATGTGGAACGTCCTTTTTTCAGTAGTTTTTCATTAACTGAAAAGCTGTCTCCTCAGGGACAGCTTCATAGATCTCGCTGCTTTGTGAGAACCTTAAAGACGTGTTAAACTTTGCGTTTGTGACTTTACGTTTTGTATTTTGCGAGAGCGGCCATGTTTCGCTTTCACGAGGGGGCGGGCGGGTTGGATTGGAGTTTGCGCTGCTTCGATTCGAGCGTCATTTGAGAGAGAGCCCCCAGTCCCACTGAGTGAATAATATATTCCTCGTGTTCTCGTAAAGAGACTACAGTTGTGTAAATACATCGGTTCAATGAAAGTGGGCAGAGGAATGAGAGCGCCGCACAGGCACACGCAGAGAACCCGGGCTGGGCTGGTGCAGGACGGCCCCGCCCGGGTGAGGAATGACAGCGGCGCTGATCCCAAAGAGAGGACAGGTCAGAGTCTGTGATGCTCTCCAACCATTTGGAACAGAGAGTTTGCTGTTGCTGACGGCAGCGAAAACCAAGACAAGCTTTTTTAAGGTGGACCGGGAAGGTTTTCTTTTAAGGTGGACCGAAGTCGCAAACAAGCGAGTGATTCTATTTTTAGATCGCAAAGGCATAATTTTGGGAGCATATGCAAAAAAATGTCTGTTTTTGTCCGTTTTATTGCCATTTTGACATCATGGCCGGGGGACTACAGATGAAAAATAGCCTCTTTGGCTAATTCTGGCTGTTTTACTCATGTTTTAATCATGTGTTTTATGAAATTGCGCCTTTTCCCCTTTTGAAAAAAATAAACTAATCTAATATGCGATCATAACGGTGGCAATGTTGAGCCCTGAACGCAGCCGTCCATCACAGGCCTCGCACATAAACTCTGTTCATTCATCAGACACAACATAAAACCATCATCAGCAAATATAAAGATTCAAACATCTGCGTCTGGGTTCAAAATAACTATTGATCAGTGATCACCAAGTCACGAACAGCTGTGGGGAGGACAAGCCGTGGGACGGGGACATGAGGACACTCTGCACAGAGGCAGCCAGATGTGCGCGATGTTCCTGCAGCTGTCTCTGTCCTGTAGAGGGAGTGAACACTGAATGATGCAGACCGTCGGGGGGGCCATGAATAAAAGTGGGTGGGCACAGGTCGACCCAGTTGAACCCGTGACGCCGTGTAAGGCCTAAATGCTGAATGAAGTCAACGCCCCCGCGCCTTGGCCACACAAGCACTGGTGCCACGCCCCCACGCCTTGGCCACACAAGCACTGGTGCCACGCCCCCACGCCTTGGCCACACAAGCACTGGTGCCACGCCCCCACGCCTTGGCCACACAAGCACTGGTGCCACGCCCCCTGCACGCCTCCATGTCACCATTTACCTGAACATGAGGCGATAATAAGAGGGTTTTACCGAGACCCCGGGAGCAGAGAGGGAGGGGCCTCACGCCGCAGCAGAGAGGGAGGGGCCACACGAGGTAGCAGAGAGGGAGGGGCCACACGCCGCAGCAGAGAGGGAGGGGCCACACGAGGCAGCAGAGAGGGAGGGGCCACACGCCGCAGCAGAGAGGGAGGGGCCACACGAGGCAGCAGAGAGGGAGGGGCCTCACGAGGCAGCAGAGCGGGAGGGGCCACACGCCGCAGCAGAGAGGGAGGGGCCACACGAGGCAGCAGAGAGGGAGGGGCCTCACGAGGTAGCAGAGCGGGAGGGGCCACACGCCGCAGCAGAGAGGGAGGGGCCACACGAGGCAGCAGAGAGGGAGGGGCTGTTTCTCTGATCACAACTTATCGGCAGCGTCTCATCAATAAGAGCCTTTTTGACGCTGACTGTGATATTTGCCGGTGCTGATCACGGAGCTCACATTTCCTGAAACTACAGAATAAGCTTTTAATCACTCAGATGTCGTTTCTTGAGCTGTACGTGCAGTCGGGCTTTTAGGATGAGGGTTCGCTTTGGGCGTGAATGAGGAGCAGAGTCCGGGTGGAGAGGGGGGGGGGGGGTTATGGAGCTGCATCGTCTCTGAATGGACTTGTACCTTGGACCAGCCCTCAGCGCAGTCTCTGCAGGAGTTCACACTTTGGTTAAAACGGTTCCGTTTGGACCCTTCCTGCTTCTCGGAGGAGGAGGCGGCAGCTAGAAGTCTGGCTTTCATCCCTGGTGAAGCTCTGCCAGGCCTCTGCTGTAAATGTCTTCAGTTCCTGCTTGTTCTGGGGACATTTTCTCTTCAGTTTGGTCTTCAGTGAAATGCTGCTCGATTGGATTCACTTCAGGTGATTGACGTGGCCACTGAATAACATTCCACTTCTTTGCCTTAAAAAGCTCTTTGGCTTTGTTGGGAAGGGTTTTCTTCACCAGGGAAAGAATTCTTTGGTCCTCCACGGTTTTCCAGATCTTATCACACTTGAAATGAACTCTGGACGTCTCATCTGTTCCTTATAAATGTGATAATGAGGGAAGAGCAAACACCAGGCCATGGAACCGCTGAGCAGCCACTTGTCCCATTACTTATGGTCCCTTAGAAAGTGGGAGGCTCACATACAAACACTTCCTACACTGTTCATCTGGTTTGGATGTAAATACTCTCAAATGAAAGCTGAAGGTCTGCAGTTTAAGAACATCTTCGGTGTTTCATTTGAAATCGATTGTGGTGGTTTATAGAGCCAAAAACATAAGAATTTAGTCAATGTCCCGATATTTCCTTTATCTGTCGTCTGTTCATTGCTATTCACATGGTGTTCCTCTGTCCCCGTGGCCTCTGTTCCAGATGCCCTTCCTCTGGCTGCCCCAGTGATAACTGACCAACTGGATGATTGAAGGGAAATTTGTCCTCTGCATTTGACCCATCCTGCGATGCCTCTGGGGCGACCTGTCAGGAGCAGTGGAGGACCTGTGAGGAGCAGTGGAGGACCTGTCAGGAGCAGTGGAGGACCTGTGAGGAGCAGTGGAGGACCTGTCAGGAGCAGTGGAGGACCTGTCAGGAGCAGTGGTGGACCTGTCAGGAGCAGTGGAGCACCTGTGAGGAGCAGTGGAGGACCTGTCAGGAGCAGTGGTGGACCTGTCAGGAGCAGTGGAGGACCTGTGAGGAGCAGTGGAGGACCTGTCAGGAGCAGTGGAGGACCTGTCAGGAGCAGTGGAGGACCTGTCAGGAGCAGTGGAGACCCATCTCCAGATGTGGAGCCAGACTGATGGTCAGTATCACCTGGCTGGAGGATTCACCTAAATGTATTGTACATGTTTTTAGTGGTAGGGGAAACTGGAGTACCCAGAGGAAACCCACGCGGACACGGGGAGAACATGCAAACTCCACAGAAAGGCCCCGTCCAGGTGGGAATCGAACCCGGGACCTTCTTGCTATGAAGCACAAGCGCTAATCGCTGCGCCTCAGTGCCGCCCGAGGAACCCCCGTCCCAAGGACTGGACTTCAGAGGCTGACAATTTCCCGCGGGACAGGAATAAATTTGCCTTGTGATCCCGTGATTGGGATTAAAGCGTCAGGCGTGTTTGAGAGCGAGAGCCTGTAGTTCAACCGGCCTCACTCTGTTCTGATGCTTCTCTTTCACCTCTTATGATTCTCTGACTGAGACCAAGCTCGGGCCTGGTTCCTTTGTCTGACGTTTGTTTTGCAGGACACAAAGTACAGGAGCGGGATTGGGATGGGACAGGAGTGACAATTCACGCCCATGTACTCCACCCGTCTCACCTGCAAAGGGGACCCTACTGTGGGAATATTTGTATACATATATATTTTATTTACTATGCTTTTATTGATCTCGTATACTATTGTGTCGCTGTATTAATCCTGTGCTTTGAGTTTCAGATGAAACTGGGTGGTTTAGACCTTCCCACGCACACGCTGCCCGTACCAAGACATTCTTGCTCTAGTCGCTCACTGTAGAAAGTTCTAGTTAACGGGGGTGTCCTGACCTTGAGTCTGAGCAGAAGTCTGAAAAACACCATATTTGGAGTCAAGTCCGATGAAAGAGTATTGAGGAGAATATTCTTGGAAGCGCCATCTGGTTGACGCCCCTTTTATGCATATTCATTAACTGCTGTCCATTTATTGCGATCGCACAAGGGACTGGGCGCGTCCGGGCCGCCCCGAGTGGGCCACCCGTGTTGCATAGGGATAGGTTCAGCGCTCAGATAACTTGTGTTTAGAATTGTATTTGTGAGGGAATAAACTTTGACTGATTTGAACTGATCGGGCCTCCGTCTTCTTTTCCTCCATAAACGAGTGCACCGACACCCATCACATAGTCTCCTAAAGGTAATGCCTTCAGGGAGGAGACTGCGGAATCTACAGGCCCGGTCCACAAACAGAGCAATGTGGTTTATTCTATTCAATGCAAACAACATTATATTGGAGAAACGAAACAAGTTCTACAGAAGAGACTTTATCAACACCGAAGAGAAAGCACAAGCGGCCCTCAGTCGGCGGTGCACCTCCACCTCAAAGCCTCCAACCACTCCTTTGAGGACGGGGAGGTCCACATTTGAGCTAAAGAAGGTTTGAAAGAGGAGTTAAAGAAAGAAAATCCCTCCATGAACCGGAATGTTGGGCTCAGATTTAATCTCCCGTCACTTTACTTCAATCTCCTTCGGGGAAAACCGACAGGGCGGGGCCAGTCCAAGGAGACGCACCTCAGCCAACAAAAGAACAATAGGCAGGTAATTAGCAGTGATCAGCCATGAATAGGACAGATACTGGGCAGTGATCAGCCATGAATAGGACAGATACTGGTCAGTGATCAGCCATGAATAGGACAGATACTGGGCAGTGATCAGCCATGAATAGGACAGATACTGGTCAGTGATCAGCCATGAATAGGACAGATACTGGGCAGTGATCAGCCATGAATAGGACAGATACTGGATAGTGATCATCTATGAATAGGACAGGACTGACCGATACTAAGGTGAGCAGATCGTTAGAGACGCTCTACTTCAAAGGTGTTTACCCACAGGTGAGAGTAGCTGTGATTAGAGGGGAGGAGCCGGGCCAACCCTAACTCCTCCCCGTTGGTCTATATATTCAGCTGTGGGCTGAGCGGGACTTTTGTCGCTGACGAAGCCTTTTGGATGAGAGGCGAAACGTTCGAAGACTTCAACTACTGAGTACAGACGATGACTCAAGCACCGTCATTGAAAAATAATGCATTAGTCTTATATAGCGCTTTTCCAGACGCTCAAAGTCGCTTTTACAATTTGGTGCATTATTCATTCACTCCATACTCGGTGAAGATAAACGAGGCAACCAAAATGCAGGACTGCAACAAAACTTGTGATGTTTAATAAATGACGAAAACCAAAAATCGTTACACTTTCACTTTCGTTCTTCCGTATTTCTCAGTAGAGCCGCGCTGTAGAACCAGGGTATTTGAGGTTCAAACATCTGTAGAAGTCTGGACTATTGAAGGAAACATCTCGCCAACACACAGAGCCGCTGATCTCAGGCCTCTCCCGTCCTCGTTTCTCTCCTCTATGATTTATTTTATTTTACTTATTTTGCAAAAGCATTTTGCCTAAACAATTAAAACGTCACTCTGTCAGTAAAACTATGATTTATCCGTTTTTATAATGAAATATCAGCCCAGGGTAAAAACAGACCTGCCACAGGCGTCTGGTGTCATGTACATAAAGAGCATCTTAATTGTTGCAAAAGTGCATTTAGTCGACCAATGAAAACCTTGGACGACCATGACGTCATCGACTAATTAGTCGACTAAACGACCAAAAGGGGGCGCCCCATTACAGACTATCCCTTTAAAGGAGACCTCTAACTAGTGTGTTCTTGTCTCACTTTCAGACCATAGGAGCGAAGCAGCAAAATGTCCTCACCTCAATCAGCTCCGTCCAGTCGACGACTGAGAGCCTGTGGCCTATTCTGCACTATGCCCGGGGTACATTACACCATATCTTTTGTCTTGACCGATTTTTAGATTGTAAAATGGTGAGCCTCTTTATAATTTTTATTTATTGGTTTATTTGGTCGGGACAGTGCAGGTTAATGAACATACATGGGTCTCATGCATGTAAACGAGCCAATCCGGATTGTAGCCTTGGGCTAACTTCCATCCGTCGTCCCCCATACGCACTCTCATTCATCCTGGCCTATTGTACATGTTTTTAATGGACCTGTTCATGCCTGGACTATTGTACATGTTTTTAATGGACCTGTTCATGCCTGGACTATTGTACATGTTTTTAATGGACCTGTTCATGCCTGGACTATTGTACATGTTTTTAATGGACCTGTTCATGCCTGGCCTGAGCTGCTTGTGACGAGCAGAGCAGCCATGTTGTAATTTGTCGATGAGACATTTGACAGAGATCATCTCTGCAGGGAGAGGAAGCTCACTCTGTGACTAGTGTTATATGAAACACTGCCTGATGTCGGTCGCAGCTCGTCTTTGATCATACTATGGTTCTATTTGAAATCTTTGTCCCTGTCTCACTGTACGACCTATGACCTCAGATCTTCCTCACGATGAGTGATCGTTCGTCACAGATGGACAGAATCGTGCCATGTTTACCTTATTCTAGACTCAAACTGCTAAAAAGTGAATAAGTCTGTACCTGCTTCATGGGATGCTTTCTCCTTGGTGGTCACAGTGATGGTGGAGCTCTCGCGGCTCGTGCCGTGCTCCCCACAGTCACACAGGACCCTAATGGAGTAGGTCGTCTCAGGTTGAAGTCCAGAGATCACCATCTCCTCAGACTGGGACTGCTCTCTCTTCCACTGGATCTTCTCCTGAGTTTGTCTGTACTCCACGATGTATCTGAGAATGCCGCCCTGTCCCACCTGTGGCCTCCTCCACTGGACTCTGATCTCTGTGACGGAGGCTGTTCCTGTGAGATCTTCTGGAGGAGCACATGGTAAGGTTCTGATGGAGGTTTTAGGAGCAGCAGCAGGTCCCACTCCCAGATCAGTGACGGCTCTCACTCTGACGCTGTACTCTGTGTTAGAGCTCAGACCAGTCACAGTGACCTCTCCAGCTTCAGCCTGAAGTTGCTGGTTCCATTCCTCCTTTCCTTTCTCACTGAACTCCACTCTGTATTCAGTGACGCTGTGCGCCCCCTCTGATGGGGCACGGAAGTGCAGGCTCACAGTGTTGTGTGTAACTTCTCCTACAGTCACTGGTTTAGGTTTTGAAGGAAGCTCAACGTTCTCATTGATTAAATCGCCGTCTTCGTACAGGTAGACGGCTGAACCTTCGTGGTTCTTATCTGCTAAACCCACAACCAGGAACCGAAGGCTCTTTTTGTCCTTGTCCTTGTTGGCCTCTTGAAAATCACTGAAAAGTTTAGCTTTACGTCTCACAGAGTTGGCCACGTCTTCAGACCTGTACCAGCGTCTGGGCTCTGGAGCATCAGAGCTCTCGAACTTAGATCCTTTTTAAGTGTTGGTCTAACTCTGAGAGGAACGGCTCAGTGCTGTCCAGAGAGGTCAACACGAACACCAGGGCGTTCTCTGAGTCAGACACTTTGTCTGAAAGAGTGTTTTTAGAAGAGACCGTTTCTGGGTTTTGCATTAGTTTCATAAGAGATTTCACGGCATTGGTCTCATCATCTTTGTCTTCCATCCACTGCTTCAGTCTGTGGCTACTGAACGGACTCTCAGCCGCCTTCTTCAGGACTTCTGCCAGAGCCACCTCCTTCTCTCCTCCTCCACGGATCAATGGAAGCTTCTGGGACAATGTTCTTTGGAGTCCCAGCTTAAACTCAGAGCACAGACCTTTAAAGGTTTTGATTTTTTTGTAAAGTTGTGGGACATTCTGGCCTGCAGGACTCTTCAGGACATCGTTACACCACATGTCCAGCTCAGTGAAACCTTCCAGGACGTTCTCTGCCTCAGTGACCAACCTCAGACTGATCTCTCGGACCAGTTTGGAGGCTTTAGAGTCCAGAGTGGTGAGCGGCAGCAGATACACAGTCACAGGGACGACATTCTCTTTGTTGGGGCCCAGGAGTTTGGGCAGATCTTGATAAACTTTAACAGCTTCTTCAAACGTCGTTGGACTTTTGTCCAGAAGGAAATCTCCATGAAAAGTGCAGGAGAATTTGTTCACCTGTTCTCTGTCTTTATCTTTCATTTTCAGAGCCCCACTTCCTTCAATAGTAATTTGAGGTATTTTTTTAATCTGCACCTTCAGGCTTCCCTGAATGTCTTGGACACTTTCACCTTCAGAAGTTTCTCTATCGAACACGAAGAAGGCCTGTGCTCCGTAGAGGATGCCTGTCACTACATGAGTCGCTAAATCTTTGTCCATGACTTCACTGTATGTTAAGTTTCCTTTTCCGAGCTGATCCATGGTCAGAGCTTTGAACACGGTGGTAGTTTTGTACTGCAGAGAGACTCTGGCCTGTTTGGTGGACTTTTTATTGTCGTTCAGATATTTAGCTGCCCCTTCGACTTGAACAAGTCCACACAGAAAACTGGCTTTAAGTGAAGCTTCCACTCCCAGTGAAGAGGACTTATCAGAGATGGACTCAGACGCCACGATCCTAAACTCAGAGTTGGGTTGGGGTTTCTCTCTCATGTCTCTGTCCAGCTTCTCTTTGTCCCACAGAGTTATACCTGGAAATACAAATATGCAGGTATTACAGTATGTCCTCTCCCCAACTCCAGGATTTTGTGATGTTGCGATTGCAACTATAAATGCAAAATAGAGCAAACCTCATCAGTGCATCTTTACAACTATTCTCAAACCCTGCCACTTTTTCAGAACTAAAGCAGCAGTTCCCGATTGGATTAACCCGTTTTACTCACTGTTATGAAGAAAGACTGAGGACTTATGAAAGTAGAATGAGGTTGGTGTGAGGTTGTACCTGGGATCAGTTTGTCGCTCCTGCAGTCATACAACATCCCAAGGTCAAAAGGCCGACCCAGAGCCACCATTTGAAGTGAATCCATCTGCACAAAAAAGCACAAAAACAATGTGTTTGTAAACTCTTTGAACAACAAAAATCCTTTTGATTTTGGTTATGTAAGTTCATTAGTTTGCAATAATTGTGTCAATAATATCTAAAATATCCATCCATCTTCTTCCACTTGTCCGTTGCCGGGTCGTGGGGGCAGCTGTTGGAGCTGCACCAGCCCCTATAGCGCCCCCTGCAGGTGGTGGGTCCACAGAAGGACGGTCTCATTGTTCTAACCGGGCCTGTCGGTCTCTCAGAAGGAGCTTCTGAACCGCTCTCTGTCTGACCCGTCACCCAGGACCTGTTTGCCCTGGGAGACCCTACCAGGGGCACCAAGCCCCCGACAACAGAGCTCCAGGATCATTCAGGCCCAAACCCTCCACCACGTTAAGGGGGCGGCTCCAGGAGGGGTTATTCAGTCATTTTTATTATTAATTATGTTTATAATTAGCTTATTGTATTGGTTCTTAGTTAGTTTTATATTGGTTTTTCTTGAATATTATTATTTGCATATTGCATTTTTACTCACTGAGTCCGTTACCAAATCCTGAGCTCTCTTCATTTGTGTGGGACCTGATAATCGTGATGTTAAAGATACGTTAGAGGAAAGACAGCAGAGATGTTACTGTCCAGGGAGGAATCACCTGGGGTCACTGTGCATCGAGCCCATAGGACTGAAATAACACGGTCAGAGTCAGAGTGATACGATATCAATCTGCTGTTTTTAATAAAGACTTATAAAAGCTGGAATAATAACATGTTTAAGTTTAGGCCTGTTTATCCAATACAGATACATTTGGTGCTGGAGTCCCAGTGAAAACTGTAACTGAATAGCCCTGCACTACACTGTTGTTTAGCTCTGAAGGGAAATGAATGCACTCACTGTGTCAAAGAGATCCGGCTCAGTGCTGCCCCCTGGAGGTGGTTTATGTGGATCGTCTCTGTGGTTGGACTGAAATCATAAAGTTCAGAGGAATTAGAGAGGGAAGATTTGAATTGATAAAAACTGAGTGAACCTGTTTTAAAGAACGCCTCTCCTACTCATCTATAGATATATTAGAAATATATTAATGACCAGAGGGAGGCAGTATCCGCCCACATGTACCTGAGTTAATCACTATTATAGTACAACCAGGAAACTTTGAGCCAAACATGCCATTTCCTGCCCTCTGGTGCATTTTAGCCTCCTGTATGTCAATGAGAGACAGAAGGAAAGAATATAAATGACATAATAACATAATATTATCACTGATAAACAACAAGACGTCCATATAAATCAAGGCCTGTTAAAACAGGGCTTGAAGTCTGAGTAGGACCTATTCAATACACAGAAAGATCAAGATCATCCTAATAATATAGAGCAGGTATGGGCAAACTTTTTGATGCAAGGGCCACATTGGGTTTTCAAACTCGCCAGGAGGGCCGGACCAGTTTGGAGCATTTCAAACAAATACAACTCTCAGTTTGACTGTAATGACACATTACAAAAGTGCAACAAATTGCAACAGTTATGTAGTAATGTTCTTCATGTCAGTGAAAATATTGATATTGTTCACCCTTTAAACCAGGGGTGTCGAACTCATTTGGGTCGTGGGCCCAAATCCATCTTCCGGTGGGTCGGGCTGCATATAATGTAAGCAGGAAAATACTATTGAAAAAATATTTTTCCAATAAATGAATAATAATGAGCTGTGATTTTAGTGCTATTAGTGCTGATTTGGTCAAAAGCCCGACAGGACTGTAATAAATGATAACGGCTTAATTGTTCTCACAGTAGCCATTATTCATTCACTCCACTCTGTGGTAGTAAGCTACTATTGTAGCCACAGCCGCCCTGTGGCAGACTGACCATTTAGCACGTGGTGGCTATGATGTGTTTATATTTTATCTCTTATTATGTCAGTGCCCTCTGCTGGACACGTGTAGAATTTTTATTTATGATGCCCCCTAGTGGCTGGAATTAGCACACTGGTTATTCCCTTAAAAAATCCTTACTCCCCACAGGAATGGGCTAGAGACTTACTTTTTTTTTTTGACACTCAGGAATTTGTGCTCTACAAATCAGGGGCCAGATTAAATCATCTTGCGGGCCAGATTTGGCCTTAGTTTGCCCACCTCTGATATAGAGGCTTAATACTTATAGTTAATTTAATTCTTTGAAAGAAACACTGGGAGAGGTGGTAAAACCTGTAAGTAGTGTATAGTTATTGACATAGAAATAAATTACTCTGCACCAAACAAGAAATGCCTGTAGTCAGTGACAGACTAGTATAGATGTTGTTTTTCTGTAACACCACAAGAGGGCGCACCACACATGCGTTTGCACATGAGGGAATGCACGAGGAGATTCACTCTCTTTCACTGCAACCTGTGGACCCACTCCCCTCTTAACCCCCCCGTGTGGTGGTTCTGGGTACTGTGGTTGTGGACAGACAGATCCATGTCCTTCCCTCCCGTTCTCTCCCTGATACTATCAATTATTCTCTCAAATATTCTTACATCTGCTGCTGTATTATCTGTTTGTCCATGTCTGCTAATATAACTCCTTTTGTTCCACGCTCATCCTCAGACAGCTGTGATCGGACTTCTTTATAACATTCATGGCTGAGAAAACACACACCCAGTATGATACATTTGTTTTGTTTTCCAGAATAACTTTGTCTTCATACGTCCGTGTAGATTTAACCAGATCACTTTTATATTTTCTTACCCATTTCAATTTTCAAAAGCTCCAAATCTCTCCCAAACAAAACTTTATCCCAGTGAATTTGGAGAAGTCGCCCATTTCTTGTTTTACGTCACTGTTTCAAAAGAGCTATTCATTTTCCAATAAGACGAGTGCTTCATGTCTTCAACACCGGAAAAAAACAATAATAGTGTGTGTGTATATGTAGCCCATGGATGAGAAGGTCTGTTATAAACTAATGCAATTACCCATGCACTGGGATCACATGACCATATCTCCACACATAATAATAAATAAAATAAAGTGTATCACCGAAGCTGGTGTTTCAGCTTCTGTCCCATTACTTTGAGCCCTTGACATTCACGTTGAGGAGCTGTAATTCCTGAACTCTTCCTCTGATGTGGATGTGAATATCCTCAAATTAAAGCTGAGAGTTTAAGCCCATTATGTGACTGTAGTTTGGGGAACTTTTGATAAACAAAAGAACAAAAAGCACAAAGTCCTGGTCACTGTCCCATTATTCATGGACTGACTGTATCTTTCTATCTGGATAGAATAAAAAAGCCAATATCAGGAAGGGCTGACAAACAAACCAAACTCCACAATAACACAATTATAAGGGCATATAAAGAAACAAACACAAATGATCAAATATACCATAATAAAATGTACTGCCTCACCTGAGCTCCGGCTGCAGACGTCGCCTCTGCTGCTCTGACTCTGTGTCCTCTCACCTGAGTCTTATGACCTGTCCCCCCCCCCCCCCCCCCCCTCTACAAAACATATCAAACTGGATCAACGTGTTATCATTGCGTAACAGACTGAACAGGAAGTTTGCCCGTAAGCGTGGGCGCACTAGCTTACAGGTATGTGGGTGTGACTTCTTCGTTCAGACGAGTAACAACAGACCTCATTCAGGAATGTTTTTTTAATAAGTTCGTGAGAAACACTTCAAGAAGTTTCTGGAATCTCTTCTTAAAGTTCACATGATAATCCTTTTCTGAAGATGACTTAGTTTGATGAATAACATCTGTAAGTAATAATCAGCAGCTGTGTCTGAATGTCCAGTCCCTCATTCCCTCTATCGGCCCGCACTATAGTAGTGCAAATGAACATTGGACATTTTACACAAATCGACTAAACATCACATTTTATGTCACCATGGCGGCGCGTAAACAGGCTGCAGCTTTTCTCTCTCTTGAGAAGACGACGTTTCTAACCTTTTCTGCGAACTGCATTTGCAGTTTTTGTGATTCACATTGTTTTACAAGATGTTTTTGTACATCTTTGCCATGTTTTCGTGGAGTTCAGCGGATTTTTTACTGCCAAAGATCTTTGCTAGCAATGAACAGAGGATGTGTTTTAAAAGCTAAAGGCTTTTAAGCAGCATTTGAGACCTACAAATCCAGAGATATCATGTTCTGAAGCGCTGACAGGTCACCGAGGGCCCCCCGCACCTGCAGCGCAGTGGAGGCGTCACAAGAGGCGCTACAGGAAACAAAAAAGGAGCAAACGAGGAGGTATCCGAGCAAGACTCGCAGCTAAACCACACAGGCCTTCTATCCCTACTACTGTTCTGGCTAACGTACGTTCACTGGACAACAAGATGGATTATATTCGTCTGCTACGCTCCTCTCGGAGGATGGTGAAAGACAGTTGTGTTTTTATATTCACTGAGACTTGGCTCAGTGGTAATATACCGGACAGTGCAATCCAGCTTGAGGGGCTTTCCTGCTGCAGAGCGGACAGAGTGATCTCCGAGGGAGGTGGTCTCTGCGTCTACACCAATGACGCCTGGTGCCGTGACGTTGCCGTGGTCTGCAGACACTGCTCACCCCTCGTGGAGTTTATTATCATTAAGTGTCGCCCTTTCTACCTGCCCAGGGAATTTACTGTTGTACTGCTTGTGTCTGTCTACATACCGCCCACCTCTAACCTCAAAAACAGGAAAGAGGCACTGAATGAACTGTTCCAGAGTATCAGTGACCAACAGACAGCCCACCCAGATGCCTTTCTCATCTTAGCTGGGGATTTTAACCACGCAGACCCAAAGAGCGTTTTCCCCAAAGTCTATCAACACATTGACTTTCCAACAAGGGGAAACAACATCCTGGATCTGGTTTACACCACCAACAAAGGAGCGTACAAGGCACACCCCCTCCCCCATCTTGGTGCCTCGGACCACATAACTATTATGTTACTGCCAGCATACAGGCCACTGGTTAGAGTCACTAAACCGGTTCGGAAACAGATTCAAGTGTGGAGTAAAGACTCTTTAGAGAAACTTAAGGACTGCTTTCACACAACGGATTGGAATATGTTCAAGCAGGCTGCCATTCACAACAATATCACTGATCTCCAGGAGTATACAGAGACCATCACTGATCTCCAGGAGTATACAGAGACCGTCACTGATCTCCAGGAGTATACAGAGACCGTCACTGATCTCCAGGAGTATACAGAGACCATCACTGATCTCCAGGAGTCTACAGAGACTGTCACTGCCTACATCACCAAGTGCACTGAGGATGTTACAGACTCTAAGACCATCATTATCAGGTCCAACCAGAAACCTTGGATTACAAGTGAAGTCCTCAGGCTCATGAGGGTTCGGAATGCTGCCTTCAAATCTGGTGACAAGGAGAAACTGCGGACAGCTAGGGCCAACCTGTCCCGCGGCATCAAAAAAGCCAAGAAGCAGAACTCCAAAAAGATAACTGATCACTTCAGAGACAGCAGAGACACTCGGAGTCTGTGGGAGGAGATAAAGACCATCACAGACTATAAACCTCCTCGACAAACTTGTGCCAGTGACACCTCTCTGTTGAACGCTCTAAATGAATTCTTTGCTCGCTACGAGGCCCTCAACAGAACCCCGGCACAAAAGTCAACACCACCTCCTGAAGACCAAGTGCTGAAAGCAATCTCCAGAGAGTGTGAGAAGATCTCTGAGCAGGATCAACATACACAAAGCACCGGGTCCAGACAACATACCAGGTCGTGTACTGAAAGGTTGCGCTGATGAACTCACTGAGGTCTTCACAGACATTTTTAACACATCTCTGCAGCAGGCTGTGGTCCCAACGTGCTTCAAAGCGACCACCATCATTCCGGTGCCCAAGAAGTCCCCGCCCTCCTGCTTTAATGACTCCGCCCAGTAGCACTCACTCCAATTCTTATGAAGTGCTTCGAGCGGCTCGTCATGGAACATATCAAGTCTGTTCTCCCTCCCACCCTGGACCCAGACCAGTTTGCTCACCGGTCCAATCGCTCAACTGAAGATGCATCTCCACTGCGCTTCATTCAGCCCTCACTCACCTTGAAACAAATGACTCTTTTGTTAGAATGCTGTTTTTAGACTTTAGCTCAGCATTCAACACTATAATCCCACAGCAGCTAATACACAAACTGCTCCACCTGGGGGTCAACACATCACTGTGCAACTGGCTGCTGGACCTTCTGACAGCGGAAGGTCCTCCAGAACCATCACACTGAACACGGGAGCTCCCCAAGGCTGTGTGCTGAGCCCCCTCCTGTTGCCTCTGCTGACCCATGACTGCGCTCCAAAGTACGACTCAAACCTTTTCATCAAGTTTGCAGACGACACAACAGTGGTGGGTCTCATCAACAACAGAGACGAGTCAAACTACAGGAGTGAGGTGAGCAGTCTGGCCATGTGGTGCACACAGAACAACCTCTCTCTAAATGTGGAGAAGACAAAAGAGATTGTTGTGGACTTTCGAAGAGCACGGGTCCAGCATGCTCCTCTAACAATCAATGGTGCTGCATGGAGAGGGTGACCAGCACTAAGTTCCTGGGTGTGCACATCACAGAGAACCTTTCCTGGACCATGCACACTACATCTCTGGTCAAGAAAAGCAATCAGCGTCTCTACTTTCTCTGCAAGTTAAGAAGAGCTAGAGTCCCAGCCTCTGTTATGTGCAACTTCTACAGAGGGACTATAGAGAGCATCCTGACCAGCTCCATCACTGTGTGGTTCTTCTACAGAGGGACTATAGAGAACATCCTGACCAGCTCCATCACTGTGTGGTTCTTCTACAGAGGGACTATAGAGAGCATCCTGACCAGCTCCATCACTGTGTGGTTCTTCTACAGAGGGACTATAGAGAGCATCCTGACCAGCTCCATCACTGTGTGGTTCTTCTACAGAGGGACTATAGAGAGCATACTGACCAGCTCCATCACTGTGTGGTTCTTCTACAGAGGGACTATAGAGAGCATCCTGACCAGTTCCATCACATGGTTCTTCTACAGAGGGACTATAGAGAGCATCCTGACCAGCTCCATCACTGTGTGGTTCTTCTACAGAGGGACTATAGAGAGCATCCTGACCAGCTCCATCACTGTGTGGTTCTTCTACAGAGGGACTATAGAGAGCATCCTGACCAGTTCCATCACTGTGTGGTTCTTCTACAGAGGGACTATAGAGAGCTTCCTGACCAGCTCCATCACTGTGTGGTTCTTCTACAGAGGGACTATAGAGAGCATCCTGACCAGCTCCATCACTGTGTGGTTCTTACAGAGGGACTATAGAGAGCATCCTGACCAGCTCCATCACTGTGTGGTTCTTCTACAGAGGGACTATAGAGAGCATACTGACCAGCTCCATCACTGTGTGGTCCTTCTACAGAGGGACTATAGAGAGCATCCTGACCAGCTCCATCACTGTGGCACGGCATAAAACAATCTTGAATCTTGAATTTTAGCGACGAACATTTTCCCTCGTTCTCCGCTTAATGAACGGACTTTACCGGAAGAGTCAACACAACGAAGTGCCGACAAGAGGCAAAAGTGGGCGGGGCAGAATAAGGTGATGGGGAATAGTGAGGACATTAGTTTTATTTCAATGAAGCAGCAATTTTAAGAAGAAAGTTATTAAGTTATTTATATTTTTAAGTTCTGACTCATTTCTCACTGGTATAACATGGTTGGCACGGCAACAGTTTAAAAATGTTTACCTTTATGTATGTCACTTCCTGTCAGTGTCCAAACAGGAAGTGAAACATCACAAAAACCCTAACCCTGTGTCAACTATATTTTAGTAATGCTGAGCTAAAACTACGACTCATTTATTTCCAAAAGTCACAGAATGGATTCAGACCTGCCTGAACATACATGGGACTCATGCATGCAGACATGAGGAGATACCGTGTGGTCCCGGCGCTACAGACCGGTCTATCCAGGCCCATAAATCCCGCCATTTGATCAGTTTTTTGATCAGGAACATCACAGTCAGCAAACATCTGACTCGCACTACAGTGTCGAGGCATCTTTAACAGTCGCCTCATTGAGTCATGATATACTGTGAGCCCCTCATTGAGTCATGATATACTGTGAGCCCCTCATTGAGTCATGATATACTGTGAGCCCCTCATTGAGTCATGATATACTGTGAGCCCCTCATTGAGTCATGATATACTGTGAGCCCCTCATTGAGTCATGATATACTGTGAGCCCCTCATTGAGTCATGATATACTGTGAGCCCCTCATTGAGTCATGATATACTGTGAGCCTCTCATTGAGTCATGATATACTGTGAGCCCCTCATTGAGTCATGATATACTGTGAGCCCCTCATTGAGTCATGATATACTGTGAGCCCCTCATTGAGTCATGATATACTGTGAGCCCCTCATTGAGTCATGATATACTGTGAGCCCCTCATTGAGTCATGATATACTTTGAGCCCCTCATTGAGTCATGATATACTGTGAGCCCCTCATTGAGTCATGATATACTGTGAGCCTCTCATTGAGTCATGATATATTGTGAGCCCCTCATTGAGTCATGATATACTGTGAGCCCCTCATTGAGTCATGATATACTGTGAGCCCCTCATTGAGTCATGATATACTGTGAGCCTCTCATTGAGTCATGATATACTGTGAGCCCCTCATTGAGTCATGATATACTGTGAGCCTCTCATTGAGTCATGATATACTGTGAGCCCCTCATTGAGTCATGATATACTGTGAGCCCCTCATTGAGTCATGATATACTGTGAGCCCCTCATTGAGTCATGATATACTGTGAGCCCCTCATTGAGTCATGATATACTGTGAGCCCCTCATTGAGTCATGATATACTGTGAGCCTCTCATTGAGTCATGATATATTGTGAGCCCCTCATTGAGTCATGATATACTGTGAGCCCCTCATTGAGTCATGATATACTGTGAGCCCCTCATTGAGTCATGATATACTGTGAGCCCCTCATTGAGTCATGATATACTGTGAGCCTCTCATTGAGTCATGATATACTGTGAGCCCCTCATTGAGTCATGATATACTTTGAGCCCCTCATTGAGTCATGATATACTGTGAGCCCCTCATTGAGTCATGATATACTGTGAGCCTCTCATTGAGTCATGATATACTGTGAGCCCCTCATTGAGTCATGATATACTGTGAGCCCCTCATTGAGTCATGATATACTGTGAGCCTCTCATTGAGTCATGATATACTGTGAGCCCCTCATTGAGTCATGATATACTGTGAGCCCCTCATTGAGTCATGATATACTGTGAGCCCCTCATTGAGTCATGATATACTGTGAGCCCCTCATTGAGTCATGATATACTTTGAGCCCCTCATTGAGTCATGATATACTGTGAGCCCCTCATTGAGTCATGATATACTGTGAGCCTCTCATTGAGTCATGATATATTGTGAGCCCCTCATTGAGTCATGATATACTGTGAGCCCCTCATTGAGTCATGATATACTGTGAGCCCCTCATTGAGTCATGATATACTGTGAGCCCCTCATTGAGTCATGATATACTGTGAGCCCCTCATTGAGTCATGATATACTGTGAGCCCCTCATTGAGTCATGATATACTGTGAGCTTCTCATTGAGTCATGATATACTGTGAGCCTCTCATTGAGTCATGATATACTGTGAGCCCCTCATTGAGTCATGATATACTCTGAGCCTCTGCAAGCTGGACTTTGTAAAACCTCGCCACAGCAGCGCAGTCTACAGAGAACAGCAAAAAGCTTTAAACAAATTAATCCACAGAACACGTATGAAACTTCCTGATTGTCCGAACAGTTTACACACCTGCCTGTGCATGTCCCGGTCATCAGTGAGGTCACTACAGAACGATCCTCCATGTAAATATCAAAGAGCAGTGGGGACAATATCCCACCCTGCCTGACCCCATTGCTGACCCTGAAGGAGTCAGACACAGACTCTCCCCATTTCACCTGCATGGTCTGCTGAGTACCAGAAAGTGAGAATTCTAATGAGATGAGCTGGAACACCTCTATTAGATAGTTTTGTAAATAGATTGTCATGATTTATTCTATCAAAAGATTTAGACGCATCAAAAAAACACAAAAATATCACTCTCACTTTATACATATGTAAATACAATTCTGCTGTTGTTCTATGTCAATTGTTGTCGCCTTACCATTATTTTACCTTTCATAATTTATTTTATTTATTCAATATTCTTATGCATGCCCCCATAGCCTATAGTTTAAAGTTGTATAGCTTATTTTTACCTAGATTCGGTGTTATTTGTTTTATGTTGCACGTCAGCACTGAGAAAGATAGTTCTCAAACCATGGCAATAAAAACGACTCTGAGATCATCCAAGCTCCACACAGAAAGGCCCCGAGCAGGTGGGAATCGAACCCGGGACCTTCTAGCTGGAGAAGCCCTAACCGCTGTGCCACCGTGCCGCCACGACCTTCTGTGAATAGAAGCGACTCAACCAAACCCAGTACAGTCGACGACTTCACTAAGATGAGAGAGTTTGGAAAGTGAGTCAGTAAAACACGGATTTCTGTATTTCAAACATTTATTCCTCCAGTTCTTTGGAATGTGAAGTCAGAGACGTACGAGCCGCTAAAGACACGTGGGACATTTCCAAAAAGGCCTCGCTCCCCGGACACGATCACAAATGAACTCCAGCTTTGACACAAACAACAGAAACATCAGCCCAGTTCTGAAGGCGGACCTGGTTCACTTTAAAACAGGTCCACGTTGAGAAGTCAGCCCGAGTCCGGACGCTACGAAACGGCTTCAAATCGCTCCATAAAAAGTCCATCTGAATAAAACATGACTGAACACTTTTCTCTTTTTATAAAATCACATTAAATACAATCAGTGCAGGAGCGTCGCCGAGCTGCCGCCTCCCTCCAAAAACACAGAACTACAAAAACCTTTCACACAAACTAAATCCACTTTCCTCACACTCTGGGGACGGCATCTGCACACCCCATATTTTACCCTCATGAATGTAAGGATTTGTCGGTATCGTATAATCTATCTATACCTATATATTATCTATAAGCCTTGTGTTTAACCACAAAACCGAGCTGAACAAATGATGAAGAGCTCAGCAGAGTCACAGATTATATTCAGTTTGTACAAATATCTTACAGAAACAGGAGGAAGCTGCAGCTCGGCGCCGTCTCCAATAACAATATATTCAACTTATGTACAAAAACCATGTGCCACGCAGGGCCCGGCAGCGGTGGGTCAGAGTACTTCTGCTCCTCTACGTTTCTATAAAGGCTCCGAAGTCCATTAGTCCTAAATAATGCACTCTCTATGAACAGCAGGATTTGGACTCTGAATACTGAAGTACTTTCTCCAGAAAATACTGCAGTACATTTCCTGATGTCCTGAAAGTACTCTGACTCCGGTGGCTGCAGGACCCTGGTGTTTTGAGCTGATGAAAATGACCAGCACAAACTAAACGCAGAAACGAAAGGCACTGCATGAGACGCTGTTCCCCCACACTCGTCACACTCTTTACATTCTTAACACTCGTCACACTCTTTACATTCTTAACACTCGTTACATTCTTTACACTCGTCACACTCTTTACATTCTTAACACTCGTCACACTCTTTACATTCTTCACACTCATCACACTCCTTACATTCTTAACACTCGTCACACTCTTTACACTCGTCACACTCTTTACATTCTTAACACTCGTCACACTTTTTACATTCTTCACACTCGTCACAATCGTTACACTTGCCACACTTTTCACACTCGTTCACTCATTCATCCACTCGTTTACTCATACATTCTTCCCTTCATGTGTTCATCCGCCCGGGACGTCCCGTGCAGCAGGGTTCATTTTAACAACAGAGTCCGGGAGCCAGACCGCTGCCTTTTCCAAAGCACTATTTTTCATTAGAGAAAACCATGGGTCATTATCAGTGGGACCTTTGGCTGCAACTTGGCCCCGTTCACTCACGACCCACTTCATTCACTCACGACCCGCTTCATTCACTCACGACCCGCTTCATTCACTCACGACCCGCTTCATTCACTCACGACCCGCTTCATTCACTCACGACCCGCTTCATTCACTCACGACCCGCTTCATTCACTCACGGCCCGCTTCATTCACTCACGGCCCGCTTCATTCACTCACGGCCCGCTTCATTCACTCACGACCCGCTTCATTCACTCACGGCCCGCTTCATTCACTCACGACCCGCTTCATTCACTCACGACCCGCTTCATTCACTCATGACCCGCTTCATTCACTCATAACCCGTTTCTTGCGCTCATAATTCACTCGTCAGGACAGAGCTTAGACAAAACCGTGACTTTAAAATGATAAAACAGAGATTCTTTAACACTGTAAGAGTCGTCTGGGTTTGAACAGCAGCGAGAGAAACACATGACCAGACACTGAGCTGAGCGTACGGGCCGGAGGGACGGGCCGGGGGGACGGGCCGGGGGGACGGGCCAGGGGGACGGGCTGGGGGGACGGGCCAGAGGGACGGGCCAGAGGGACGGGCCAGAGGGACGGGCCGGGGGGACGGGCCAGAGGGACAGGCCGGGGGGACGGGCCAGAGGGACTGACTGGGCCGGAGGGATGAGCCGGAGGGATCACGGCCTCAGCGTCACTTTTTTCATCTTCAGAAAAGCTTCAGGCGGTGCGCGGCGAAGCAGCAGCAGCTCGTCCCTCCGCCCTCACGCTTTCAGCTTCGAATAAAACAACGACTAAACGTCACATTCAGCGTCTCAGAACGAGCCGCGTCCACGAACCGCGTCGGTCCGTGCGATATCTCCGCTCAAAAGTCTCCTTCGTCGTATTGTTAGCTGTACAGGCTTTGTACACGGCGCCCCCTGCAGGTCCTGAGTTGAGTGAAAGGGCTCAGCGATGGCGCCCTCTGCTGTCCATTCTGCAGATCCTTAGAGGTTTTCTCGTCTTTGTTACGAGTCCAAAGCGTTTATTCTCGTCTCCGGTGAGTGAAGTTCAAACCCCTCTGCTTTGATTGGCTCGTATAGTCCAAACTGCTCTCCTGGGATTGGCTCGTAGAGTTCAAATCCCTGACCTCTGATTGGCCGCGTCACGCCTCGCTGTAGTTGGCCTGTCCGTTCAGCTTGTCCTTCTTTAGCTTGACGCCGTCCACCAGTTCGAAGTTGTAGTTCTCCAGGGCCGATAAGTTCCTGTCGGTGAGGCCGCCCTGAGCGCAGGCGCAGTACAGCACCACGCCACAGACGGCGCCCACGCACACGCCCAGTGCCGACATGGCGATGATGGTGATGAGGATGGGGTCCAGCGTCTTCAACATGTTCCCCGGAGTGCCCAGCTCGCTGCTCTCCGACGAGTCCAACGCTGAGGGGACGAGACGGGAGAGGAAGGACACGTTTAATGAAGTTACACGATTTTTATAGACGTCAGCAAAACTAGGATTGTCTTTTTTTTTTAACAAATAGCTCTTTTTAGGGCTAGAGTTTTTTTCTACACGACCTGAACTGGTCATTCAGCTTTAGTCTGAGCTGTTCTTGAGTTTTTTAGCTTCTTAAAGAACAATATATAAATCAGCCGGTTTCTAACGGCTCTTTTAAATGAGGAAATACCAACGTTTGCTCCTTTAAAAGAGCCGTGATGCTGCGTCCAGGAAACTGAACAGCTCAGTAAAGTCGTATGAAAAACAGAACGGCTAATGCTTCAACAGTTAGCTTAACGTTATATGCATGTTCATTAGCCGCCCGAGGCCCCAAGCTGTGGAGCGCACTTCCCCTCAAACCTACAATCACACTTACAATCACACCTACAACCACACTTCCCTCACACCTACAATCACACTTACAATCAGACCTACAATCAGACCTACAATCACACCTACAACCACACCTACAACCACACCTACAATCACACCTACAACCACACTTCCCTCAAACCTACAACCACACTTACAACCACACCTACAATCACACCTACAACCACACTTCCCTCACACCTACAATCACACTTACAATCACACCTACAACCACACTTCCCTCAAACCTACAACCACACTTCCCTCACACCTACAACCACACTTACAACCACACCTACAATCACACCTACAACCATATCTACAGTCACACCTACAACCACACCTACACTCAAGCCTACAACCACACTTCCCTCAAACCTACAATCACACTTACAATCACACCTACAACCACACTTCCCTCACACCTACAACCACAATTCCCTCAAACCTACAACCACACTTCCCTCACACCTACAACCACACTTACAACCACACCTACAATCACACCTACAACCATATCTACAGTCACACCTACAACCACACCTACACTCAAGCCTACAACCACACTTCCCTCAAACCTACAATCACACTTACAATCACACCTACAACCACACTTCCCTCACACCTACAACCACACTTCCCTCAAACCTACAACCACACTTCCCTCAAACCTACAACCACACTTACAATCAGACCTACAACCACACCTACAATCAGACCTACAACCACACCTACAATCACACCGACAATCAGACCTACAACCACATCTAAAGTCACACCTACAACCACACCTACAATCACACCTACAACCACACCTACAATCACACCTACAACCACACCTACAATCACACCTACAACCACACCTACAATCACACCTACAACCACACCTACAATCACACCGACAATCAGACCTACAACCACATCTAAAGTCACACCTACAACCACACCTACAATCACACCTACAACCACACCTACAACCACACTTACAATCAGACCTACACTCACACCTACAATCAGACCTACACTCACGCCTACATCACTGAGTGCAGTGTAATTCCCAGCTGTTACATGTGTGTGTTCATGGATGTGTGTGTCCTGACCCTCTTCTTCCTCCTGGTGGCGCTACACAAATAAAACTAGATTTATTGACGTGAACGTTTCTTCACAGCAGATATAATTTAAAACTTGAATAAGGCTGTGACCTAAAGTAACATCACGTCCCTGATCCACTGGGGGGCGCCACAGCCGTCTGTATCTGAACTCGGACCACTCTGGTTAGAATGACCAGTGTGAGCAGCACAGAGGCTTTATTCCACCAGCAGGGGGCAGTACTTACGCAGGATCACGATCTCGTTCGGAGGAGCTGTGGCCGCCTCTGGATCTGCACAAACACAGCAGAGAGTTCTACATGAGAGTATCCGGGGGAGAGTATCTGAGGGAGAGTATCTGAGGGAGAGTATCTGAGGGAGAGTATCTGGGGGAGAGTATCTGAGGGAGAGTATCCGAGGGAGAGTATCCGGGGGAGAGTATCTGAGGGAGAGTATCTGAGGGAGAGTATCTGGGGGAGAGTATCTGAGGGAGAGTATCTGAGGGAGAGTATCTGGGGGAGAGTATCTGAGGGAGAGTATCTGAGGGAGAGTATCCGGGGGAGAGTATCCGGGGGAGAGTATCTGAGGGAGAGTATCTGAGGGAGAGTATCTGAGGGAGAGTATCTGGGGGAGAGTATCTGAGGGAGAGTATCCGAGGGAGAGTATCTGGGGGAGAGTATCTGGGGGAGAGTATCTGAGGGAGAGTATCTGAGGGAGAGTATCTGAGGGAGAGTATCTGGGGGAGAGTATCTGAGGGAGAGTATCTGAGGGAGAGTATCCGGGGGAGAGTATCTGAGGGAGAGTATCTGGGGGAGAGTATCTGAGGGAGAGTATCTGAGGGAGAGTATCTGAGGGAGAGTATCTGAGGGAGAGTATCCGGGGGAGAGTATCCGAGGGAGAGTATCTGGGGGAGAGTATCTGAGGGAGAGTATCTGAGGGAGAGTATCTGAGGGAGAGTATCTGAGGGAGAGTATCTGAGGGAGAGTATCTGAGGGAGAGTATCCGGGGGAGAGTATCTGAGGAAGAGTATCTGAGGGAGAGTATCCGGGGGAGAGTATCTGAGGGAGAGTATCTGAGGGAGAGTATCTGAGGGAGAGTATCTGAGGGAGAGTATCTGGGGGAGAGTATCTGAGGGAGAGTATCTGAGGGAGAGTATCCGGGGGAGAGTATCTGAGGGAGAGTATATGGGGGAGAGTATCCGTGGGAGAGTATCTGAGGGAGAGTATCTGAGGGAGAGTATCTGAGGGAGAGTATCTGAGGGAGAGTATCTGGGGGAGAGTATCTGAGGGAGAGTATCTGGGGGAGAGTATCTGAGGGAGAGTATCTGAGGGAGAGTATATGGGGGAGAGTATCCGTGGGAGAGTATCTGAGGGAGAGTATCTGAGGGAGAGTATCTGAGGGAGAGTATCTGGGGGAGAGTATCTGAGGGAGAGTATCTGAGGGAGAGTATCTGAGGGAGAGTATCTGAGGGAGAGTATCTGAGGGAGAGTATCTGAGGGAGAGTATCTGGGGGAGAGTATCTGAGGGAGAGTATCTGAGGGAGAGTATCTGGGGGAGAGTATCTGAGGGAGAGTATCCGGGGGAGAGTATCTGAGGGAGAGTATCTGAGGGAGTGTATCTGGGGGAGAGTATCCGGGGGAGAGTATCTGAGGGAGAGTATCTGGGGGAGAGTATCTGAGGGAGAGTATCCGGGGGAGAGTATCCGGGGGAGAGTATCCGGGGGAGAGTATCTGGGGGAGAGTATCTGAGGGAGAGTATCTGAGGGAGAGTATCTGAGGGAGAGTATCTGAGGGAGAGTATCCGGGGGAGAGTATCCGGGGGAGAGTATCCGGGGGAGAGTATCTGAGGGAGAGTATCCGGGGGAGAGTATCCGGGGGAGAGTATCTGGGGGAGAGTATCTGAGGGAGAGTATCTGAGGGAGAGTATCTGAGGGAGAGTATCTGAGGGAGAGTATCTGAGGGAGAGTATCTGAGGGAGAGTATCTGAGGGAGAGTATCTGAGGGAGAGTATCTGGGGGAGAGTATCTGAGGGAGAGTATCTGAGGGAGAGTATCTGGGGGAGAGTATCTGAGGGAGAGTATCCGGGGGAGAGTATCCGGGGGAGAGTATCCGGGGGAGAGTATCTGAGGGAGAGTATCTGAGGGAGAGTATCTGGGGGAGAGTATCTGAGGGAGAGTATCCGGGGGAGAGTATCCGGGGGAGAGTATCCGGGGGAGAGTATCCGGGGGAGAGTATCTGAGGGAGAGTATCTGAGGGAGAGTATCTGAGGGAGAGTATCTGGGGGAGAGTATCTGAGGGAGAGTATCCGGGGGAGAGTATCTGAGGGAGAGTATCTGAGGGAGAGTATCTGAGGGAGAGTATCTGAGGGAGAGTATCTGGGGGAGAGTATCTGAGGGAGAGTATCCGGGGGAGAGTATCCGGGGGAGAGTATCCGGGGGAGAGTATCCGGGGGAGAGTATCTGAGGGAGAGTATCTGGGGGAGAGTATCTGGGGGAGAGTATCCGGGGGAGAGTATCTGAGGGAGAGTATCCGGGGGAGAGTATCTGAGGGAGAGTATCTGGGGGAGAGTATCTGAGGGAGAGTATCCGTGGGAGAGTATCTGGGGGAGAGTATCTGGGGGAGAGTATCTGAGGGAGAGTATCCGGGGGAGAGTATCTGGGGGAGAGTATCTGAGGGAGAGTATCCGGGGGAGAGTATCCGGGGGAGAGTATCTGAGGGAGAGTATCTGAGGGAGAGTATCTGAGGGAGAGTATCTGGGGGAGAGTATCCGGGGGAGAGTATCCGGGGGAGAGTATCTGAGGGAGAGTATCTGAGGGAGAGTATCTGAGGGAGAGTATCCGGGGGAGAGTATCTGAGGGAGAGTATCTGAGGGAGAGTATCTGAGGGAGAGTGAAACCGGAGCTCTGACCTTTACACTCCTGCGGCTCCAGTCCGTCCAGGATCTGGATGTTGTCGACAGCGATGTGTCCCGCGCCGTATCTGTCAGCCACGCCCTCCACCGTCACCTAGGAAACACAGGGGTCATACACATACAGGTGAGTCTGACAATAATGCCACGCCCTCCACCGTCACCTGGGAAACACAGGGGTCATACACATACAGGTGAGTCTGACATTAATGCCACGCCCTCCACCGTCACCTGGGAAACACAGGGGTCATACACATACAGGTGAGTCTGACATTAATGCCACGCCCTCCACCGTCACCTGGGAAACACAAGGGTCATACACATACAGGTGAGTCTGACAATAATGCCACGCCTCAAAGTCTCCGTTTCCGTCTCGTACCTGATACTGTGCCGCGTTGTGAGGCAGCAGGACCCGCCCCTCTCGCCAGACGCCGCCTCCCCGGTCGCCCCTGACGACCCAGAGGGCCCCGCCCGTCTGGCCGCTCTGGCGGATGCGCAGCGCCCCCGTGTGGTCGGAGAGCGCGTGGTACCAGAAGGAGAGGCAGAGGTCGGCGTGTGGAGCTGTGACGGGCAGACTGACCAGCCGAGCCACGCGCTCCTCCGGCTCTCGATCGCCCGCCTCCAACAGCTTATTCACCGGGTCAGGCTCCGACACCGACAGGGACAGGAAGTTACCAGCGCCGCCTGTAGGAGAGACACGGGATTACACGAGGAATGAACCACTGTTAAACCTTTAGGCGCAGAGAGTAGAGCGGGTCGACCTGTGACCAGAGTGACTGTCGCCGTGTCCTTGAGCAAGACATGTAGAGCCACATTTTGTAATAAAAGTTCAAAATTCTTCACTTCTTTGTGTAATAAAAACACATTTTGTAATAATCGTCTAATTTTGTAATAACCAATGATATAATACAATAAAATGTGCGGTAACACTATGATGACGGCACACTATTAAAGCATTTGTTCATGTTTTTGAACTGATAAAATAAGTATTTACAAAGCCATATTCATCATGTGTTACTCATTTATAAGGAGCTAAATATTGGTCAGTCAATGAATAAGCTTAGACTCAATGAAACAACATTTCTAAACTTAACCATTTCTGACGTGTCCCTTAACCAGACTCACGGATGGAGCCCAGTGCACGATCTGTTTAGAGGCTTATTCATGTTAACAATGTTTAGTAAACTGTGTAAATGTCTTATCAATGTAAATGAAGTATTTAACAATGTATTTCTAACCGCTTGATAGTGTGCAGTGATTGATTACAAAATGAGTTATTACAAAATGCACTTTCATTATTTGTGCAATAAAACACAATAATTTTTTATTTCTTAAAAAACAAAAACATATTTTTATTTATGTGATTTTTTACTTATCGTTATTTTTATTTAATTTACTTCTTCTTACGTTTTTTTTTTAATTAACATTATTTTGTTAATAATAATAATAATGCATCAGACTTATATAGCGCTTTTTTGGGCACTCAAAGACGCTTGACAGTTGAAGACTATTTCTTTATTTTTGCTTCAGGGTTTATCATAATAATTCCTTACAATTGTATTGCGCTTTTCAAGCCTGTGTTATCAAGTTTCTCAAAGCGCTACACTGTCGTCATTATTTATTCACTCCATACTCGGTGGTGGTAAGCTACTGTTGTAGCCACAGCTGCCCTGGGGTCGACTGACGGAAGCGAGGCAACCAGTCTGTGCCATCGGCCCCTCCGACCACCACCAACCACTCACTGTCCTGTAATTGGTGCTGCTTTTATAACGTTTTAGTATTATTATGCTACTGTTTTGTTTGACTTGAATTATTTTAAGTTATTTCTTTTGTATTGTTGTATTTCATATTTACTGATTTCGAGATGTGTTTCTTCATCTTTAATATGTGTTCCTCAAATGCCACAGTTATTGAGCCAGTCCTGCAGTGAGTCAGAGGCCGGATGTGCTCCTCTCTGTCAGCAGGGGGCAGCAGAGTATAAGGTAACATGAGGAGAACCACAGGAAAGCGCAGAGGAACATGTTTTAAACCACACTGACACTAAAGAAGACGTGTAAAAGGGCTCTCGCTCTCACCTGCGTGGTCGAACGAGGGGCCCCTGTGCACCGCGGGGCCCCCCTGACTCTGGATGACCCACTCGGCGCCCTGGCCCCCCTCGCTGCTCCACCCGCACAGGGAGGAGAAGTCAAAGTCGCAGGCGAACCACACGTACGCTGCAAACACAAGAGAACAAGAACATGTACAGTAAGTTCTCCTACAAATCTGTAAAAGAGAAGAGCAAACGTGAGCAGGTTTTCTGTTTCCGTGAGAGTTTGAGGAGCTCACCGGGGAGGATGTTGTCGGGCAGGAAAGAGTCGATCACTGCCGTCCCTCCAACTGCAGCAGCGGAGCACAAGAAATCAGAATGAGATATCGAGAAGCAGGAGCGACTAAAGTGCCTGGATAATAACTGGAGAATGTCAGATGTTAAGCGTCTGCAGCGTCTCGGTTTGAACGGGTCAGTCTCGGTTTGAACGGGTCAGTCTCGGTTTGAACGGGTCAGTCTCTGTTTGAACGGGTCAGTCTCTGTTTGAACGGGTCAGTCTCGGTTTGAACGGGTCAGTCTCTGTTTGAACGGGTCAGTCTCTGTTTGAACGGGTCAGTCTCTGTTTGAACGGGTCAGTCTCTGTTGTTTCAGGGGTGGCAGAGCGGTTTTACCTGTGAGGGCGTCGTAGTCGTCCGTGGTCTCCGCCTCAGTCCCGGTCTCCACTTCACAGTCTGGACCGTCCTCACAGTCCGGGCCTCCTCCGGTCCCGGGCGTCTCCGCGGTGACGGAGGCAGTGGGCAAAGCCGTGGACCCCGTCACGAACGTGGTGGTCGACAACGAGGAGGAGGCGCCTGAGGAGGAGGGAATCAGCGCCGTGGTGACTGCTGAGGAGCAGATATAACAGAGACTATTATCAATGAGGAGCAGATAAAACAGAGACTATTATCACTGAGGAGCAGATATAACAAAGACTATTATCACTGAGGAGCAGATAAAACAGAGACTATTATCACTGAGGAGCAGATATAAAAAAGACTATTATCACTGAGGAGCAGATATAACAAAGACTATTATCACTGAGGAGCAGATATAACAGAGACTATTATCACTGAGGAGCAGATATAACAGAGACTATTATCACTGAGGAGCAGATAAAACAGAGACTATTATCACTGAGGAGCAGATATAACAGAGACTATTATCACTGAGGAGCAGATATAACAGAGACTATTATCACTGAGGAGCAGATAAAACGAAGACTATTATCACTGAGGAGCAGATATAACAGAGACTATTATCACTGAGGAGCAGATATAACAGAGACTATTATCACTGAGGAGCAGATATAACAAAGACTATTATCACTGAGGAGTATCCAGGTGATAAACAGGGATTTGAAGGTCCCCGGTTTAATCTCCTGACGAGCCAATAACCAGGATATTATAAACCAAGATCCTCTCACTCGAATAGGAGAAGGCTCCATGTCCACTCTGCTGACGGACTGAGCGTGTGCAAACTTTTAAAACAGATACAGCAGCAGCAGAAACGTTCCCACAGAGATCCTTCATACTCGTGCGCATGGAAACTAAACTGCAGCTGAATATGACTTGGACCATAAGCTTAATATTTTTCAGGAACTTCAACAGAAAACAAAGTGTTCTTTTTATAGTCAGGCAGTGTAGTTACTACAAGTTTACATTTAACACCAGTTTCACTTTAACTCTTTATTAGTGATGGTGAAGCTGTAATTGTAGCTCATTTAGGGATGGTGCTTTAGAAGGAGCAGGAATCGTACCGTCGACCTCGCAGCCCAGCACCTCCAGCCTCAGCCCCACTCCCTCGGCCGTGGCCTTCTCGGGGTAAACTCTGATGAAGCGCGTCAGGACGGGGCCCACGGGCCGCAGCTCCGGAGTGTCGTGGTTTGTGTTTCCCAGAAAGATCTGCGAGAAAGGACAAGTTCTTTCTTAAATTCATCTCTGGGTTTCCGCTCGTGTCGTGTTCCTGGTGTAGTTTTGACCTCTGGGTTCAGAAGTTTTAAATCCCACTGGCGTATAATAAGTCGTACCTTTGGTTTAGTGGAGTTTTCTTCTCTGATGACGGTGAAGTCCTCTCCGTCCAGACTGTGTCCCACTCTGAACCTCTTCATGAAGACGTTCCTGTCGCGGTGTTTCCCTCCCTGGATCAGGACGCCACTGACCAGCTTCTCCTGCAGCAGGTCCACCTTCAACAACAAGGAGAGAAATACATGGGTCTGCAGGAGGAGCTTTCTGAGAACTTGATTAGGAGAAAACGGCCCTAAAGCTTTGTGACGTCTGCTAACCTGTGTATGGATGTCCAAACGAAAATAGAAACAAGTAGAAACGGTCTTTAATCACTGATTCACTTTTAACCGAATTTGAATTTGGCGTCAGCATCTCAAAAGCTAAACTTTAATTTGTTCCTTTTATAAAATATCAGGTACATTTTATTTTTGATAGCATTAATGTCGGGCATCACAAACACAGGATATCACAGGATGGCAGCTCAAACTAAACTCAAGCAGATTTTTCCTTCCATTTTCTTCAGTTCAGCTTCACCCAAATCTAAAAGTGTACAGCCTACAGGCCAGTGCAATGCCTCATTTGAAAGCTAAGACCAACAAAACTCATCTAAATGGAGCTTTTTCCTCGCGTTTTTGCTGCGTTGTCGCCAATTTTTTGACATTGCTTTTTTGTTGGATTTTTTGCCACATTTTCATCACTTTCTTGTCGCACGTTTGTTGCATTTTCATCCTCGTTTTTGTCTCATTTTCGTTGCTTTTAGATTTGAGTAAAGCCAAACTGGTGAACATGTGCTTGGTTCAGGCGGGGGTTAAGAGAGTTAAGAGAGACTCACTTCACAGGCTCCCACATGACAGAATTATGGGGCAAAATGAAAGGGAAATTTTCCTTTGGGGGAATTTTCTGCCTTGTAGGAAAATGCCCCAGTTCTGACCTGTATCCACTCGTTCCTGAAGGGCTGTTTGGTTTGCTGCCCCGTCCAGCCCGAGCGCCCCGTGAGTAGCCGCGCGTTCTCCGCCACCCAGCCGCGGTCAGCAAAGGAGGAGGCGGAGATCTGAGCGTCCGTGATCTGCCCGGAGACCATCCCCAACATGAAGGAGCACGGGTAATCTGTGAGAGAGGAGAGGAATCAGTTCAACAGAAGACCATCCCCAACATGGAGGAGCACGGGTAATCTGTGAGAGAGGAGAGGAATCAGTTCAAGAGGAGACCATCCCCAACATGGAGGAGCACGGGTAATCTGAGAGAGAGAGGAGAGGAATCAGTTCAAGAGGAGACCATCCCCAACATGAAGGAGCACGGGTAATCTGTGAGAGAGAGGAGAGGAATCAGTTCAAGAGGAGACCATCCCCAACATGAAGGAGCACGGGTAATCTGAGAGAGAGGAGAGGAATCAGTTCAAGAGGAGACCATCCCCAACATGAAGGAGCACGGGTAATCTGAGAGAGAGGAGAGGAATCAGTTCAAGAGGAGACCATCCCCAACATGGAGGAGCACGGGTAATCTGTGAGAGAGAGGAGAGGAATCAGTTCAACAGGAGACCATCCCCAACATGGAGGAGCACGGGTAATCTGTGAGAGAGAGGAGAGGAATCAGTTCAACAGGAGACCATCCCCAACATGAAGGAGCACGGGAAATCTGTGAGAGAGGAGAGGAATCAGTTCAACAGGAGACCATCCCCAACATGGAGGAGCACGGGTAATCTGTGAGAGAGGAGAGGAATCAGTTCAAGAGGAGACCATCCCCAACATGGAGGAGCACGGGTAATCTGTGAGAGAGAGGAGAGGAATCAGTTCAACAGGAGACCATCCCCAACATGGAGGAGCACGGGTAATCTGTGAGAGAGGAGAGGAATCAGTTCAACAGGAGACCATCCCCAACATGGAGGAGCACGGGTAATCTGTGAGAGAGGAGAGGAATCAGTTCAACAGGAGACCATCCCCAACATGAAGGAGCACGGGTAATCTGTGAGAGAGAGGAGAGGAATCAGTTCAATAGGAGACCATCCCCAACATGGAGGAGCACGGGTAATCTGTGAGAGAGAGGAGAGGAATCAGTTCAATAGGAGACCATCCCCAACATGGAGGAGCGCGGGTAATCTGTGAGAGAGGAGAGGAATCAGTTCAACAGGAGACCATCCCCAACATGAAGGAGCACGGGTAATCTGAGAGAGAGGAGAGGAATCAGTTCAAGAGGAGACCATCCCCAACATGAAGGAGCACGGGTAATCTGAGAGAGAGGAGAGGAATCAGTTCAAGAGGAGACCATCCCCAACATGAAGGAGCACGGGTAATCTGAGAGAGAGGAGAGGAATCAGTTCAAGAGGAGACCATCCCCAACATGAAGGAGCACGGGTAATCTGAGAGAGAGGAGAGGAATCAGTTCAAGAGGAGACCATCCCCAACATGAAGGAGCACGGGTAATCTGAGAGAGAGGAGAGGAATCAGTTCAAGAGGAGACCATCCCCAACATGGAGGAGCACGGGTAATCTGTGAGAGAGAGGAGAGGAATCAGTTCAACAGGAGACCATCCCCAACATGGAGGAGCACGGGTAATCTGTGAGAGAGAGGAGAGGAATCAGTTCAACAGGAGACCATCCCCAACATGAAGGAGCACGGGTAATCTGTGAGAGAGGAGAGGAATCAGTTCAACAGGAGACCATCCCCAACATGGAGGAGCACGGGTAATCTGTGAGAGAGGAGAGGAATCAGTTCAACAGGAGACCATCCCCAACATGGAGGAGCACGGGTAATCTGTGAGAGAGAGGAGAGGAATCAGTTCAACAGGAGACCATCCCCAACATGGAGGAGCACGGGTAATCTGTGAGAGAGGAGAGGAATCAGTTCAACAGGAGACCATCCCCAACATGGAGGAGCACGGGTAATCTGTGAGAGAGAGGAGAGGAATCAGTTCAACAGGAGACCATCCCCAACATGAAGGAGCACGGGTAATCTGTGAGAGAGAGGAGAGGAATCAGTTCAATAGGAGACCATCCCCAACATGGAGGAGCACGGGTAATCTGTGAGAGAGAGGAGAGGAATCAGTTCAATAGGAGACCATCCCCAACATGGAGGAGCGCGGGTAATCTGTGAGAGAGGAGAGGAATCAGTTCAACAGGAGACCATCCCCAACCTGGAGGAGCACGGGTAATCTGAGAGAGAGGAGAGGAATCAGTTCAACAGGAGACCATCCCCAACATGGAGGAGCACGGGTAATCTGTGAGAGAGGAGAGGAATCAGTTCAACAGGAGACCATCCCCAACATGGAGGAGCACGGGTAATCTGAGAGAGAGGAGAGGAATCAGTTCAACAGGAGACCATCCCCAACCTGGAGGAGCACGGGTAATCTGAGAGAGAGGAGAGGAATCAGTTCAACAGGAGACCATCCCCAACATGAAGGAGCACGGGTAATCTGTGAGAGAGGAGAGGAATCAGTTCAACAGGAGACCATCCCCAACCTGGAGGAGCACGGGTAATCTGAGAGAGAGGAGAGGAATCAGTTCAACAGGAGACCATCCCCAACATGGAGGAGCACGGGTAATCTGTGAGAGAGGAGAGGAATCAGTTCAACAGGAGACCATCCCCAACATGGAGGAGCACGGGTAATCTGTGAGAGAGGAGAGGAATCAGTTCAACAGGAGACCATCCCCAACATGGAGGAGCACGGGTAATCTGAGAGAGAGGAGAGGAATCAGTTCAACAGGAGACCATCCCCAACATGGAGGAGCACGGGTAATCTGTGAGAGAGAGGAGAGGAATCAGTTCAACAGGAGACCATCCCCAACATGGAGGAGCACGGGTAATCTGTGAGAGAGAGGAGAGGAATCAGTTCAACAGCTGCGGCCTGTGAATAACAAAACACACTCATGATCCCTGTTGGGCCTTTTTACACAATTTACAAAAATAAAATACATAAATTCAACATTTGTGTAAAATGAAGGAGGCATCACTAACACTCACAATGTCGTGATAAAACACGGTTTAAGAAGACGGTTGTTCAGCTTTATCTCCAGGACCACGACTCTCACCTGAGGTCCGGCAGCCGTACACCTCGAAGCGCAGACAGATGCCATGCTCCCAGGACATGGGCCGGATGCGGACGTAGCGGGTCAGGGTGGGTTTGGGCAGGAAGGAGCGCACCTCGTCCTCCGGGTTTCGGTTTCCGTCAAACAGCTTCTGCTTGTTTCCCTCCTTCACCGTGACCCAGTCCTCTCCGTTAGAGCTCAGATCCACTTTGTACGATCGGACAAAGTAGTGTTTCTTGGTCTCTTTGGAGATGGCGCCCTGAGTGCCCACCGCCGTCACGAAGCGCAGGAAGCCCAGGTCCACCTGAGCAGAGGAAATTATCAGTGAGCAGAGAAGCAGTATACAGCTTTACCATTTTGAAATGGTTTATTCAAAAAACGAAACCAGATCCAAAATATAAGCATATCCCCCATGAGCCTCATAACTCCACAGAAACTGCCTCACGGTGATATTATAAATGCTCAAACACATGTTACCTCCTCAGATCAGAAGAAACCACAGATAATCTTGAATGTATGATTTTATAGTGTGACGGCAGAGCCATGGAAAAGTGAGGTTTTAATGGAAGTTAATGGGGCAGAAGTTGCCATGAAGAAGGAGTCTGTACTGAGCCCGTTCCTGATTCACAGTCCATGCGTGCTATAAAGGAGTTATGAAACCTGTTTACGAGTCTGAACGGATCAGCTCGGATATTTATAAAAGCGTGACAAACGGACCTCGATGTGCTCAAATGTTTCCCGGATCTTTTATACCAGTGACAAGCTCCATCACCAGGACTGAGACAGGAAGTGCATCCTCTTCACAAGTGTTTATCCCAGCGGTTTGTTTAAGACGGAGGCAGGAAGGACGTGTGAAGTCTGTAAACTCCAGACCTGGATCTCCGCCAGGATCCTGCTCCTGGAGTCATCGATAAATAAACAGGAAACGGCCGCACTCGGTCTGAAATCCCTCTGTGCTCCACGACTCTGAGCTCCACAGCTCCTCACCTCAATGCCTCCCAAACAACAGACACGTCAGCTTCATCCTGGACGAGAACGCCCAACTTTCCTCCAGTGTCTGCGTACACTGTGTGTGAATGGGTGAGTGGATTCTTACTGTAAAGCGCTTTGAGTGCCTAAAGTAGATGGAAAAAGCGCTTTACAAGTTCAGACCATTTACTATTTACTTCAATCAATCATTCATAAGATAGAGCAACCGATAAACCGGCTCATAGAAAATAAAATAACTCCTGATTGTTCTGACAGTCAATGAATCAATGGTTTTGTACATCCCAGTATCAGAACAGAGTTTCCTCCCAGGGCTGCACCGAACATCAAGGCAATGAAACCAAACAGTAAGAAATAAGACAATGTAAAGTTCAAGCAAATTAAATATCCAGACAAACATGAATGGTGAATTATTCGTGAGCAAGAACGGCCATGTTCCTCTGGTTCTGACTCCGGTTTGGAATATTTGACCCCCAGAACGAGACATGATCCAGTTCTCCCATAAGCACCCGTGTCATTCTCTGCTTCGTTTCCACCCAGAAGGAGCCGAGACTCAGCAAAGGTTCCCGGATGTTTCTCTCGCCTGTCGGGACGTCTCATGTGGCTTCGTGCAGATGATCCTCGTCACACCGAGGCAGGAATCTGAAAAGCACATCTGCAGAACGTGTCGGAGAAGCCGCTCGCCCTCGTTCGTATCGAGAACTTTAAACGCAGATCTATAATTAAACACTTATCTCGCCTTCTCCACACTTTATTTCCTCCTCTGCGATAAAAAAGTCACAAACTCGGCATAAAAAGCAGCCGTTTCCTGAGCGTTTTCAAAGGTCCGGCGTCTCCCTCTCCTCCCGCCTTATCGCGTCTGCAGATTACGTCCCATTTCAATATTCCCTCACGAGTTCAGATAAAGCTCGGCGCCGTCGCGGTTTCACACGGCGCTGATGAGAGCGCCGATTATCAAACCTCTGACGGGCCGTTATCTCCTCAAACCTCGGGCTGTTTTTAAAAGCGACGATCGGAGAAACTAAACGAGGATCTGTTTTAAACGTCTCTGTCTGAGAAACGTTAACCTCTTAACCCCCACTTTAACCAGTATAAAGGTAAAGCAGCATGTGGTCCTCACTCAGCCAATCAGAAGAGATCACACTACATCACAAATCCCGCCTCTGTGGCATTTGACCAATCAGCAGAGACCGGTCGCGCTCAAGACTTCCTGTTTCCTCTGAAGTCTAATTAACTCATGGTACATTTCTTCACAGGACTGTGAATAATTGTGCTCAGTGATGATGTGTGTGTTGGTTTTGGAGGACAAAGTGAAATAAGTGAAATTACAGCGTGAACAAGGCTTTGGTGTGATGGTTCAAACACACTGTCTCCTGAACACCAGCCGAGACCTGAAAGGACTTCCTGTATATTTGACACATAAACCTTTGTATTTGTTTGACCCCTTAAAGGGCAATCAACTAAATGTTGAAACTTCGCTCACATTGATTTTCTGCATGACAGAAATAAACTTGTGTTATGTCCCAATAACACTCTTAAATTGAAATGATTTATTTCAGAGTGTTTCAATGAGTGCCCTATAAAGGGTTAACCCAGCGGATTCTCTCCAGTTTAGCCTCACGCAGAGAAAAGCTTCTGGAAAAACGGTGTCAGAAAAACCACGAAAACAGAGATGAAAACGTAAAGAAAATCAGCAAAAACGGGATGAAAAAAAGTTATGAAAAAGTGACAAAAAAGCCACAAAAAAGCAACAAGTGACAACAATGCAGCAACAACACAAGGAAAAAGATCAATTTATATCAGTTTTGAGGGTCTTAGCTTTCAAATGAGGCACTGGCAAAGCCAAACTGGTTAAGGCTGTAAACACACGCCTGAGATTAGGCTCAGACACATTAGACACAGTTACATTGGACCTGAACTGGGGCAGACAAATGTAAATGATGACGAGTCTTTGAGATCATGTGTTTCGCCTCCGGGTCGACGGGACCTGAACACACGAGTTCATTAATGCATTTTTTCAAAGGGTTTTTTGTCACTTTTTTATCGCTCTGTCGGGACTTTCTTGTTAACTCTTTATGGTCTTATTGTTGCTTTTCCAGCACTTTTTTGTCGCTCTTTTGCTTTTAGATTTGGGCAAAGCCAAACTGGAGAATATGTGCTGGGTTCATGTGGGGGTTAAGAGGTTAAAGAAAAGACTGAATAATGTGAGATATTTGATTTAAACAAGCATGAAAATGGAGCTTTTGTATATTGTAAATACTGATACACAGACAAATATCTGTACAGCTGTAAATATTTAGCGAGTGGGAGATAAGCGTGATCTCGGTCACAGCCCTTCCTGCTACACGTGGATACCAAACCGTCAGTATTTGTGAATGGATGAGCGTGGGAAAGACCAGGGAGCGACAGGTCAGAGAATAAACCTCGTAAAGAGAGTTTGAGCTGATTTTATTCTGAGACGTTAAAGATCAAACTCGACACAAATCTAAATCGCAGCTTCTCGACTTAAACATGCTTAAACTCTCCCCAGACCAACAATAGAGCACGACCCCCGCCATGAGCCACTTCCTGTCCGGCTCCTGTCCATTTCCTGTTTGGTGCCGCGGGAGGAAGTGCATTGTAGGAGATGCTTTATGAGCTTCTGTTCAGACAATGGAGCCTTTGGCAAAAACAAGCGCAGTTTAAAACGGGACCAGGAAACTCCAAACATCAGCGTTAACCAACAGGAATAACACGTCTGTAGGTTTAGGAAGTCCATACAAGGCCACGACTTTCATCCAAATCACTCCATTTGGTCTTTTTCTCTCTCTTCCCTTCACCTGCAGCTACTTCGGGCAAATGTTTCGTCATAACTCATATTTTTGTGAATAAACTCAGAATAAAACTAAATGAAAAGGAGATAATTTGACTGAAACGAGCTGTAAATGATCGATAGCCTCCGCTCTCGGACACATAAAGCAATAAACTGTGTGTGCGTGTGTGCGTGTCTGTGTGTGTGTGTGTGTGTGTGTGTGTGTGTGTGTGTGTGTGAATGAGGGGTTAGGGATGAGGGTGGACATTCTGTGCTTTGTCCCACGTTAACTCCTCCCTCTCACCAGGTGTGGAGGAGGAGCTTTCTGTGGGTGTGTCTCTCACCTGGTGTGGAGGAGGAGCTTTCTGTGGGTGTGTCTCTCACCTGGTGTGGAGGAGGAGCTTTCTGTGGGTGTGTCTCTGAGCTGGTGTGGAGGAGGAGCTTTCTGTGGGTGTGTCTCTGAGCTGGTGTGGAGGAGGAGCTCTCTGTGGGTGTGTCTCTCACCAGGTGTGGAGGAGGAGCTTTCTGTGGGTGTGTCTCCACCAGGTGTGGAGGAGGAGCTCTCTGTGGGTGTGTCTCTCACCAGGTGTGGAGGAGGAGCTCTCTGTGGGTGTGTCTCTCACCAGGTGTGGAGGAGGAGCTCTCTGTGGGTGTGTCTCCACCAGGTGTGGAGGAGGAGCTTTCTGTGGGTGTGTCTCTCACCAGGTGTGGAGGAGGAGCTTTCTGTGGGTGTGTCTCTCACCAGGTGTGGAGGAGGAGCTCTCTGTGGGTGTGTCTCTCACCTGGATCCACTCTCGGACCGTGTCGTCAGACGGAGTCCAGCCGTTCTCGCTGTAGTGAAGCCGCGACCGCTCGGGCGACCAGTTCAGATTGTACTGAGACGAGGCCGAGATCCGCTCAGCGCTGATGTCACCGGACGCCATTCCCAACGGCTGCAGGCACGAAACATCTGAAACATGACGGAAACACGTGATCCCAACGGCACGAAACATCTGAAACATGACGGAAACACGTGATCCCAACGGCACGAAACATCTGAAACATGACGGAAACACGTGATCCCAACGGCACGAAACATCTGAAACATGACGGAAACACGTGATCCCAACGACACGAAACATCTGAAACATGACGGAAACACGTGATCCCAACGGCACGAAACATCTGAAACATGACGGAAACACGTGATCCCAACGGCAGGAAACATCTGAAACATGACGGAAACACGTGATCCTCAACATGACAGCTCAATATGAAACATGGCTCTTTTAGTCAGACAGAAGGTTTGTTTACCTGCTTTAGTAGAGCGCCCCCTGATGGTGAAAGTGACTGACGCCTTTTCCAGGACAGTCCCATATGTGGGATAAGTCATAGTCGGGCGTAAGCTCTTCCTACTGACTGGTAAATCTACGTAAGCTTTCACTTTCACCACCAGGGGGCGCTTCTGAGGAAGATCACAGGAAGTGATCCAAACCAAAGCAGGTAAACAAACCTGAAAGAACCTTCTTTCATAGTTTTAACTAAAAATGCAGTACGAACCTTTTCCAAATAGCCATGGCATCGATATTGATAAAAACGTATTCATTTCCATCTCTAATAACGAACAGTAAATATAATTTGATTCATTTACTTGGTGAGGACCATAGGTGCTGATTTATGTTTCTCCCAGTGGGGCCCAGCCGGGCAGAAGACCAAACCAAAACAATTCATAATATAGACGAGCGTCGGCCTCGATCTCGCAAACTTCTGTTAACAAGTCGGACGCTCTCCTCGTGGAACATGAGGGGCTCGAGGAGGGAAGGGAACAGCTTTGGTGATATAGTTTATAAAATCACTTTGCTAAACGTGTCCCTTCAACACGCCTGTGATCAGAGCTTTAGACCCAGCAGATCCACGACCTGAGCCTCTCCCGGACAGCTCCCTGGGCCTGTGAGCGCCGGCTACATGTTTCAGAAGCCTCTGAGGAGCAGAGACTGGAGACTCCACGGGGGACGGAGGAAGGAAGGGCGGCTCCTCAGGAACCTGAGACAAAACTACTCACTGAAGATAGACTCATGGGTTTCCTTTTCCACTGCTGAACTCATACATGTGCAAACGTTCATTTTTTGTCTAGTTTTAGTGTTTTTGAGTCTTACTATGGTTACATTATTGTTCCACAGGAGGAAACCCTCAGATAAACACCGTGGACAGAGTAAGGGAGAAGTTTTATCATCTGTCAGAGTTATTGTGGAGAACGTCCAAAAGGAACCTGCAGCTCTCAATCGTCTCCGCAACTGTACGTTTGGATTTGAGCTGCTGTTCCATCTTTCTCATGTTTCTGGAAACAGCCGAGTGTTTTTAGACCCACTCACCTGTATTTGTTATCGATAACACAACATTCATTAAAAATCTATGAATTAGCCGCATCGTTGATGTAAGGTTCCAAAGTGGTGCCTCACAGTCCGGATGTTACTGCGTCTTCATTTTAGTAAAATATTGTAATATCATTGGTATCGCGTAGTGCAGGTTGTGTCTCCACACGGTGCAGCCTCTGACCTGCAGTAAAGTCATAAAGTAATGATGGAGTGAAAGGCGTGAGCCGCTCTCAGCCAATGGCAGCTCAGCCATAACTCTGAGTGTTTGTGAGAGTCTGAGGCCGAGCGTCCTGTGGAGCCGGAGCTGCAGAGGTCACGTCCCCAACAGGAAGCGCTGAATTAGATCTGAACATTAGCTTCTGCGCACCACGGGACGGCATTCCAGCGGAGGCCAGCAGAGGTCAGCGAGTCACCGGGTCACACATAACTAACTGACAGGACTCCCCAAAGACTTTATGCAAACATTCAGGGGCCGCACTGTATCTGCAAACACTTTGGTGAACACTGGGGCCAACGCGCATCGAGGCTCCACAGGGCAGCGCACTGAGGTCATGGCGAAGTATTCACGCCGCGGTTTAATTTACGCCTTTTACAGAAACGTCCCGCCTACAATGAGAACGATACGGAGAGTTAAAGGAACGTGGCCAAAGCGAACCATGTTTCCTCTGGAGGACCTGACCCGGCCCAGTGTTGGTGTGTTTCCTCGGCCGAGGCCAAACCCATCTGGCCCGGTGGACGTTTCGGACCGACCTCTGGCCAAAGCGCTGAACCGAGACCAACTAACAGACTGGCCTCTGATTGGCCAATGAGAGAGAGGACCGCCCTCACTATTAACATGCAGGTCATACGGATTTAATATTCCACACCATCATACCGCTGTTCTAAAAGGGGATTTTGCCGATATTAGCATTTAGCCGCTGTTAGCATAACATTAGCTTACAGACACATCTTAAAATATAATGTGAACGTACGTTTTTTCAAAGAAATCATTTAAAACAGCTAAATTTGAACTAATAGTAAACACTGAACAAAACATCCAAAGCAGCATTTTCTCTTAATTCTCAAAATGATAAACGAGTGATTTCTGCAGTTTTGAAAGTCTCTCTTCACCTTCAGGACAGTTCAGGGCCGTACTGTCCTGTAGGCCGTAGGACGACCCTGTCCTGGGAGCGTGAGGAGGAATACGTATGAATAGAAAACAGTGAGGGGGCGGCGGGCTGACCTCCGTGCTCGTGGCCCGGCGGGACGCTCCTCTGGCGGATGCTGTAGTTGGCGGAGAAGCCCTCTTTGGAGATGGCGTTGTCAGTGGTGATGGTCATGGACAGGATCCCGGTGTAGGACACGACGCGTCCCGGAGACATCTTACCACAGTAACGACCGATGTGAGGCCCCACTGCGGAGACAGAGAGGGTCAGTGCTGATAAACACCTGCAGGGGGCGACAGAGAGGCCCCACTGCGGAGACAGAGAGGGTCAGTGCTGATAAACACCTGCAGGGGGCGACAGAGAGGCCCCACTGCGGAGACAGAGAGGGTCAGTGCTGATAAACACCTGCAGGGGGCGACAGAGAGGCCCCACTGCGGAGACAGAGAGGGTCAGTGCTGATAAACACCTGCAGGGGGCGACAGAGAGGCCCCACTGCGGAGACAGAGAGGGTCAGTGCTGATAAACACCTGCAGGGGGCGACAGAGAGGCCCCACTGCGGAGACAGAGAGGGTCAGTGCTGATAAACACCTGCAGGGGGCGACAGAGAGGCCCCACTGCGGAGACAGAGAGGGTCAGTGCTGATAAACACCTGCAGGGGGCGACAGAGGGGCCCCACTGCGGAGACAGAGAGGGTCAGTGCTGATAAACACCTGCAGGGGGCGACAGAGGGGCCCCACTGCGGAGACAGAAAGGGTCAGTGCTGATAAACACCTGCAGGGGGCGACAGAGAGGCCCCACTACGGAGACAGAGAGGGTCAGTGCTGATAAACACCTGCAGGGGGCGACAGAGGGGCCCCACTGCGGAGACAGAGAGGGTCAGTGCTGATAAACACCTGCAGGGGGCGACAGAGAGGCCCCACTACGGAGACAGAGAGGGTCAGTGCTGATAAACACCTGCAGGGGGCGACAGAGAGGCCCCACTGCGGAGACAGAGAGGGTCAGTGCTGATAAACACCTGCAGGGGGCGACAGAAAGGCCCCACTGCGGAGACAGAGAGGGTCAGTGCTGATAAACACCTGCAGGGGGCGACAGAGAGGCCCCACTGCGGAGACAGAGAGGGTCAGTGCTGATGGACACCTGCAGGGGGCGACAGAGGGGCCCCACTGCGGAGACAGAGAGGGTCAGTGCTGATGGACACCTGCAGGGGGCGGCAGAGGGGCCCCACTGCGGAGACAGAGAGGGTCAGTGCTGATAAACACCTGCAGGGGGCGACAGAGAGGCCCCACTGCGGAGACAGAGAGGGTCAGTGCTGATAAACACCTGCAGGGGGCGACAGAGAGGCCCCACTGCGGAGACAGAGAGGGTCAGTGCTGATGGACACCTGCAGGGGGCGACAGAGGGGCCCCACTGCGGAGACAGAGAGGGTCAGTGCTGATGGACACCTGCAGGGGGCGACAGAGAGGCCCCACTGCGGAGACAGAGAGGGTCAGTGCTGATAAACACCTGCAGGGGGCGACAGAGGGGCCCCACTGCGGAGACAGAGAGGGTCAGTGCTGATAAACACCTGCAGGGGGCGACAGAGAGGCCCCACTGCGGAGACAGAGAGGGTCAGTGCTGATAAACACCTGCAGGGGGCGACAGAAAGGCCCCACTGCGGAGACAGAGAGGGTCAGTGCTGATAGACACCTGCAGGGGGCGACAGAGAGGCCCCACTGCGGAGACAGAGAGGGTCAGTGCTGATAAACACCTGCAGGGGGCGACAGAGAGGCCCCACTGCGGAGAGTCAGTATAGTATATAGACGCTGAAGGTAAATAGGGAAACAATGTAAATGTAGAGATGTCAATTTGAAACTTTTGCCGAACATTACTGAGAAAAACATGTATTGCAAGTTTTCTGCCATTTCATGTTTTCATATAAAAATAAGACAGAGTAAAACTTGACAAAACTGCTGATATTTTTGGTGATGAAATCCAGATAGATCAGCGATGTCCAAACCTTTTTCATTGTTCAATGGTTTGGAAAAGGCTTGGAACCAATAAAATGTTTTGAGGTCATACTTGTAGAATAATTAAGCTTGTTAGGGCAACCCTGGAGAAGTGTGCCAGTTAAAGAAGGTCTGAGGGTCACTTTGGGCACCCCCGAGACAGACAGATAGAGCCCAGATTAACAGGATTTTATTTTGTTACATTTGCTCACAGGGATTTTAAATCTGGAGCTTTTGCATAAGTGAAAAAAAAAATCTGTGAAAACTCAAATTCCTCCTTGTTTTTTGGGTTCAAAGCTGAATAAATCTGTAAAAATGCTTCTGTGAAAATGTCGTTGAGTGGAGCCTGTAAAGTGTGGAGTCTGCAGGAGTGACTAAAGTGGAGATGTTGTTAAAGAGTGGAATGAAATCCTCATTTGAACTAAATCTAATGGACAAATGTCCTCTTTGTTACCCTCGCATATGTTTACAAACGTGTTCACGGTAGAACCGAGTCGTCCCGAGCAGCTCTTTGTTCCGGTTTCTCCTCAGTAACAACCCATTTCTAAAAATACTAGTGTTCGGAGTGTTTGTGTCATTCGTCATGTCTGCTGTGGCCTAGTTCTGCTGCTGCTGCGGGGGGCCCATCCTTCAACACTACCCCATTTCGCCTGCACCTCCGGCGGGCAAGTATCCATCCAGACCCCCGTCACACGCCCCAGACTGTCCCCGAAACGAGCCTCTCTTTCTGGGTTACACACATCCATCCAGACCCCCCTCACACGCCCCAGACTGTCCCCGAGACGAGCCTCTCTTTCCGGGTTACACACATCCATTCAGACCCCCGTCACACGCCCTAGACTGTCCCCGAGACGAGCATCTCTTTCTGGGTTACACACATCCATCCAGACCCCCCTCACACGCCCCAGACTGTCCCCGAGACGAGCATCTCTTTCTGGGTTACACACATCCATCCAGACCCCCCTCACACGCCCCAGACTGTCCCCGAGACGAGCATCTCTTTCTGGGTTACACACATCCATCCAGACCCCCGTCACACGCCCTAGACTGTCCCCGAGACGAGCATCTCTTTCTGGGTTACACACATCCATCCAGACCCCCCTCACACGCCCTAGACTGTCCCCGAGACGAGCTGCTCTTTCTGGGTTACACACATCCATCCAGACCCCCTCACACGCCCCAGACTGTCCCAGAGACGAGCTGCTCTTTCTGGGTTACACACATCCATCCAGACCCCCCTCACACGCCCTAGACTGTCCCCGAGACGAGCTGTTCTTCCTGGGGCAGACTAAATATTCTCCTTGTTTTTTGTAGGTCAGAGCTCAACAATTCAGGAATTCGATATTGTAACATGCTCATGATGGAGACCTCAGGGATTCGGGGGATCCTGATGTGGAGGAATCTAATAAAGCCGAATGTCTGTGGCGTCCCAGTCCCAGTCCCAGTTCCATTTCTCTCTCTGCTCTGATTAACACGCCGTAAACAAAAGTGTGTTTGTGAAGTCGTGACCCAAATAACCACAGACACGGGAGCGTTCCATCAGACACGGACCAGAGGGTTTGGGCCAAGGATAACTTTATCTTAACGTTTTGCACTTTAAATAAAGTCTGGTGTGTTCGAGGCGACTGGGAACCCAGACGTTTCCGACCGCTGATCTGGAGAAATGCCCTGGAAAGTGGAATTCCTCCAGTGGAAGTCAGAGCGCGACCAGGGCGGCCTGAGCAGCCGCTCAGCGTTGAGTAAAAGTAACTGGTTAAGTTGAGCTCGTTTCTTCTTTGGAAAAGTAGCTTTTAGATTTTCTACTGCGCTGCTTTATTATGAAGGTAACGCGTTAGAAACTCATGTGTTACCAATAACAAACATCTATAATAGCCTTCATTTGTCAGCCATGTTTTCCAATGAGGAATGCTCCATTTCACAAACTGAGTCGCCAAAAAAGCAGCTATTTCACACAAACAGCCCGATTCCAGTGAATGTATTTAATAATAGCACAATAAATGACAGATTACACCTAAAGGCAACAATAATGAGCCTTTAGTCGACTTATAAAGGCTCAGCTTTGTTCGCTGTAAACAGTTCGGCTCTGTCAGAAACAGAGACAGTTTTACAACTAAAATAATGTAAAGATGCTCCTACAAGCATTCGAATTACAAAGTAACACGACACACTCTACTTGATTTAGATCCATGGAACAGATTTCCTCAACCACATAAAGCAACGGGTTTGCTGAGGACATTGGAAGGACCGATACTTCCAAAAGCTAAGCTTCATCATGGTTTTCCTCTTCAGCTTCATCACCAGCTTCGTCTGTGTTGTCCTTTTCTCCAATAAGTTAAAAATAAAGTGTTTTCTTTCAGTGCTTAAGCTCCGCCTCTGGTGGTCAGGAGGGATGAAACAGAACCACACATTTAAACCTGACCATTATTTAGATTTAGTCACTGAAAATATCAGCCATTTGTAAAATGCCTTACTTTTATATGAAATCACAAAATGACAGAAAACTTGCAATACTTTCCCTGTACACCAGGGGCAGAATTCCCCATCCTGTAGAAAAAACAACCTGGAAAAGGTGGAAAGTTATGACTCTCCCAAACATGCTCCCATGAAGAACGCGCTCTCATGAAGAACGTGCTCTCATGAAGAACGCGCTCTCATGAAGAACGTGCTCTCATGAAGAACGCGCTCTCATGAAGAACGCGCTCTCGTGAAGAACGCGCTGTCATGAAGAACGCGCTCTCATGAAGAACGCGCTCTCATGGAGAACGCGCTCTCACGAAGAACGCGCTCTCGTGAAGAACGCGCTGTCATGAAGAACGCGCTCTCACGAAGAACGCGCTCTCACGAAGAATGCGCTCTCACGAAGAACGCGCTCTCACGAAGAACGCGCTCTCGTGAAGAACGCGCTCTCACGAAGAACGCGCTCTCACGAAGAACGCGCTCTCGTGAAGAACGCGCTCTCGTGAAGAACGCGCTCTCATGAAGAACGCGCTCTCACGAAGAACGCGCTCTCGTGAAGAACGCGCTCTCACGAAGAACGCGCTCTCGTGAAGAACCTGCTCTCGTGAAGAACGCGCTCTCATGAAGAACCTGCTCTCGTGAAGAACGCGCTCTCGTGAAGAACGCGCTCTCGTGAAGAACGCGCTCTCGTGAAGAACCTGCTCTCGTGAAGAACGCGCTCTCGTGAAGAACGCGCTCTCGTGAAGAACGCGCTCTCGTGAAGAACGCGCTCTCATGAAGAACGCGCTTTCACGAAGAACGCGCTCTCACGAAGAACGCGCTCTCATGAAGAACCTGCTCTCAGGAAGAACGCGTTCTCATGAAGAACGCGTTCTCATGAAGAACGCGCTCTCAGGAAGAACGCGCTCTCATGAAGAACGCGCTGTCATGAAGAACGCGCTCTCATGAAGAACGCGCTCTCATGTAGAACCTGCTCTCGTGAAGAACGCGCTCCCATGAAGAACGCGCTCTCATGAAGAACGCGCTCTCATGAAGAACGCGCTCTCATGTAGAACGCGCTCTCATGAAGAACGCGCTCTCATGAAGAACGTGCTCTCCAGGTGTTATGTCCATTATGTTATGATGATAAGTTAACCCCGCCCCTCACCTGCCGGGAAGCCGTCCCAGATCTCCAGCCAGTCGTAGCGGCACAGCGCCCCCGGTGGCGGCGTGGTGTCGGGCTCCATGTCAAAGCTGTCGAAGTCCACCACGATCTCGGACATCTGCGGCGCCAGGATCATGAAGGTGCACTCCAGGTTATTGGGGTATTTGTCGGGGAAACCGGGCGTGTGCAGGACGCCGTGCGGAGCCGTGAAGTTACGAGAACATTCTGGACCTGAGACAGAGAGAGCGTGGAGTTACAACAGGGCCGGAGAAAAGTCAGTGTCAGTCCAGAGCGGTTATTACATCAGAGAAACATTCTAAGATCATCTGTTCCACACACAATGTTATTCAACACTTTAAACAAAGTAAGAGCCGATATCGAGCTAACGTGAGTTGTCACTATAGTCGCCTTCACCAAAACAAGGCGAAAATGTCTCTCCCAAACCGAAAACAGGCTCCATGAATGTTTGTGTGTGAAATCACGCTCTCATGGCTAAGGTAAACGAGCACAAAACATTGAAAATATCTGCGGACTTGGGGCGTCTTTTCAGATATTTTTGGGGCGGGTTTGGCTGCCGAGACCTGGCAACCCTGGTCGGAGGGAACGTAGAGTTTAAAGTAAAGCGCTTTGTGACCATGTGACCAGAGCCGGGTATTAAACCATAATAGTATGGTATCGAAAAGTAGGAACCGGAAAAAATCTTCAGATCCAGTTTTCGGTGCTGTTGGTCCAGGGGCAGCAATTTTGTTCACATTTTTTTTCTTATTTTGCCCCAATTGCCCCCACCTTCTCTATTTTTAAATAAAAATATCGCCTTATGTTTGCCCCCATTTCCCCCATGCTTATTTTTTTTTTCTCGTCCTTTATTACTAATATTTTCCCATTTCTCACAATGTTTTCAGTTTGTCTGCAGATGAACCTGAGCCCATAATTGCCCATATTAAAATGTGTTATTCAAATATACGTATCGTCCCGCCCTTCATGTTAAATAAACACATACACCTACATTAACGTGATCATTCCACACATGTATCGGCTCTTGGGGAACACTTCAGTATCCGAGCGAGTCCACCACAGACTCATCTGTTTGAGGGAAACGTGTTTATTAATAGATCTCATCAGCTCCATGTGTTTCTGCTCGCTCGCTCTCTCTCTCTCTCTGAGGGCGAGGGGGCGGAGTCACAGCGGGGTCGCGGTTCTGGGATTTGGTTTGACAATGACAGGGCCTGGAGCTGCAGCCGTTTGTCACACGCTGAGTTCTCTGGAGGTTTTCATCGTGAGAAACTGGTCACCGAGGTTCGAGGGAGTTTCCCCCAAAAACGCTGCTCGGGACATTCCTGGAATATTCTGACAGTTGTTCTGTGATAACGAGACACGGAAATGATTGGGTTTCATTTCACTCTTGCAACAACATCACGACTTAAAATATCTTAACCTCTTACCACGGCCTTAAAGACGTGCATTCTCTCCTGTTCGGTTTTACCCAAATCTAAAAGCTTCTGGACTGGCGCTTAAGACCTTCAAAACTGATCTTAACGGATCTTCTTCCTTGTGTCGTTTTCGTTCTCTGCTCTAAACCGGCTCAAGTCCGATCTCGAGGACATACTTTGTACGTCTGTGTCTCAGACAAAATTGCCCTTTGGAGTCCCCCAGGGGTCAATCTTGGGTTCCCTTTTATTCAACTTGTACATGCTTCCATTGGGTCAGCTAATAAACAGTGTGTCGTACCACAACTACGCAGATGACACTCAGATCTTCGATACAGGTGAACATGGGTCTGTAGATACTCTCTGTCACTGATACAGGTGAACATGGGCCTGTAGATACTCTCTGTCACTGACACAGGTGAACATGGGCCTGTAGATACTCTCTGTCTCTGATACAGGAGAACATGGGCCTGTAGATACTCTCTGTCTCTGATACAGGAGAACATGGGCCTGTAGATACTCTCTGTCACTGACACAGGTGAACATGGGCCTGTAGATACTCTCTGTCACTGACACAGGTGAACATGGGCCTGTAGATACTCTCTGTCTCTGATACAGGTGAACATGGGCCTGTAGATACTCTCTGTCTCTGATACAGGAGAACATGGGCCTGTAGATACTCTCTGTCTCTGATACAGGTGGGCCTGTAGATACTCTCTGTCTCTGATACAGGTGGGCCTGTAGATACTCTCTGTCTCTGATACAGGTGAACATGGGCCTGTAGATACTCTCTGTCTCTGATACAGGTGAACATGGGCCTGTAGATACTCTCTGTCTCTGATACAGGTGGGCCTGTAGATACTCTCTGTCTCTGATACAGGTGAACATGGGCCTGTAGATACTCTCTGTCTCTGATACAGGTGAACGTGGGCCTGTAGATACTCTCTGTCACTGCAAAACAACTTTCTCCAACTAAACTCAGACAAAACTGAGATCATTGTTTTTGTCCCACAGGCACAAAGACAAAGTGTTCTCAGTCACCTCGAGTCTCTCTCTCTAAAACCAAAACATCAGGTTAGAAATCTAGGAGTAATCATGGACTCAGACCTGAACTTAAACAGCCACATCAAAGCAATAACATCATCTGCTTTTTACCATCTGAAAAACATTAAGATCAGAGGAATAGTGTCAAAACCAGACTTGGAGACACTCATCCATGCATTTGTCTCCAGCAGGTTAGACGACTGTAACGGCTGCTCACTGGCCTTTCTAAACGAGCTGTTAGAGCTGCAGAACATCCAGAACGCTGCTGCTCGAGTCCTGACAAGAACCAGGAAATACCACCATATTAGTCCAGTGCTCCGGTCTCTGCACTGGCTTCCTGTCACTCAGAGAATAGAATTTAAAACAGCTCTGCTTGTGTACAAGTCTCTTCATGGTTTAGCACCAAAGTCCATCTCTGACATGTTAGAGCCGTATGAACCATCTCGGGCCCTGAGAACTTCAGGGAGGGGTCCCCTGGTGGTTCCCAGAGTCAGGACTAAACACGCTGAGGCTAAAGCTAAAATCTGGAACAGTCTTCATGAGGATGTGAGACAGGCCTCAACTCTGACAATGTTCAAATCCAGGCTGAAAACAGCTCTTTTTACCCGAGCAGATGAAAACTGAAAGTATTTTATCTGCACTCTGGCCTTTTACTGTCATTGATTAATTTTTATGTTGATGTTTTATGGATTTGATCTTTTTCTTTATGCAACTGTGAAGCACTTTGAATTGCCTTGTGTATGAATCGTGCTCTACAAATAAACTCGCCTCTGCTTTTGTCATATTTTTTTTCCATCTATTTTTTGCCACTTTTGTGTTGCTCTTTATTTTGGCTTTTCTGTGGCACTTCCCTCGCTTTCCAGCCAAATCTGAAGTGTGATGTACAGTATTACAGAGCCAGGAAAACATGGCGATGAATATTAAGATATATTAATGAGTCTAAAGATAATCTCAGCTCTAAAGCGTCGCAGGGAATCAGAAATGTCACGAAGAAGAAAAACAGGAAAAGTGAACAGTCGATAAATACTGAGCCTCTGCTGTTTACGGAACGATAAGTCGATGTAGTGATTACCATGACAACCTGACAGACTGGACCCCCCATAAACCCACCCCCACCTCGCTCTCTCACCTCTCTCATCACTCACTCCCCCCCCCCCTCCCGCCCTCCCCCAGAGGACGGGGAGACCTCCCGACAAACACACGAGCTGTTTTTAACCAGTTTCGAGGCAGAGTCGACACGTGAGACTGTAAATACACACACTCCCCCCCCCCCCCCCTCACACACACACTCCCCCCCTCCTCCCCCCTCACACACACTCCCCCCCCCTCCTCCCCCCTGCAGGAGCCTGTCCCAGTTCCCTGTCATTACGGCCCTGCACATCCATCTCCTCTGTCCGAGCGGCGCTGTCTCCAAGGACGAGCTAAATGAGAATCGGACTACAGCTCCATCTGCTCCATCTGAACCTCCATCACCTCCATCTGCTCCATCTGAACCTCCATCACCTCCAACACCTGCATCACCTCCATCTGTACCTCCATCACCTGCATCACCTCCATCACCTCCATCTGTACCATCACCTCCATCACCTCCATCTGAACCTCCATCACCTCCATCACCTCATTACATATTTGTGTTTAGTTTCCTCCTTAACGTCTTAGTTTTAACTCTGTCGGAGTAAAAAAAAACTCTCCCTTTGCGATGTTTATTCTCTGATGTTTTGAGATTTATCCAGGAAGTGACTCCAACAGACCCTGGGGCCAAAAGTGACCCTCCAGCCTAGAAGCTCTGGCCCTCAAGATGATTCTGAGGAATATTATTTCAAAGAGATAATTTTCTTGTGTAAGCTCCAGTCCAGAAGTTTTTCGATTTGGCTAAAGCCGAACTGGAGAAAAGGAGCTCGATTAAAGTTGGAGTTAAGAGGTTAAAGATACCTCTGTCCATTATCAGAGCTTTGTTTTTATGGGAGTGCTGGACCCTGTTGTACATGTTTTTAGAGGTAGGGTTAACCTAAACATGTACTGAATCTCCCTGACTTTGTGCCGGATGACTCTCGATCCTCCAGCGTCTCCGTCTGCGTCTGAGCGGCTCATTCCTCACGCGCTGCTCCCCGTGAACCACCAGGGGGCGGTTATTTCGGTCGACACTTATTGGACCCGCGGGACGATTCGGAGTGATGTTTCTGGGCTCCAGCGCCCCCCGGGGACCAGCAGGGGGGGGGGGCTGCGCATGTAGGACGCACGGCCCTTAAACGGGAGCTAAAGCGCGGCCCTGCGGGATCACGGGAGGCGCAGAGGTCAGCGGGACGTTTACAGACAACGAGCGACAAACTGCCCTCACACCGAACGGAAGCGCTTCATCCCAAAAAGTAGGACAACAAAATAACGCACAGAGCCAGGTTTACATGTGTGTCTTAGTTCGGGACATATCAGTTCCAAAGATTTGCTCAGAGGGATTTTGGATCTGGTTTAGGCTGTGTCTGAATGCCCACCCTCGTCACTAACCCCTCATTCCCGACACGGGCTCGCACTATAGTCGAATATACGGATTCTTCTTCTTTTTTTTTTTTTTTTACAGAATTCATTAAGCGTTTATTTTATGAAACAGATCAGTTTAGGCACTTTTTCAGACGTTTTATTTGGCATTTAAAATTAAAACCACATAAGGATAAGAATGAATGACTACAGCTGCTATGAGTGGCTTAACTTCGGGGATAATGTATTTCTACGACCACACTCATGAGACAGTGGAATATTTATAAATACGAGATACGTTTTATTTCACATGGATTTTACACATATGAAGAAAAGGTCCTGGATTATTGCCTTTTGGTCTGAGAGAGGAAGCTATCGGTCATTTAAAAAGCTAAGCAGCTAACGTTAGCATCTTTTCCCCAACAGCTGATTCCAGTCAGTCATGTTGTGTTTAGTTCAAGACCTGTCGTTGTCCGTTCTCCTCCGACTCTCGCAATGCATTGTGGTCTATATTGACCCTTGTAGTGACCGTCGCTGCTCACTACTTTTCAGAATGCAGAATTTTGAATACGCTGCCCCTACAAAATGGCGTGACCACGATTTAGTGCACTACAGTGAACAGTGAGGACACAGCCCTAGTTTTTGAATAAACTTGTTTGTTTGTTCGCCTGTAAAGTGTGAAATGACCATATTTGGATTACAGCGTCGTCTCGGTCACAGCCTTTCCTGCTACACGTGGATACCAAACATGTCAGTATTAGTGAATGAATAGGCGTGGGAAAGACCCGGGACATGCTGGAGTCACTTCCTGGATAAACCTCAGTGAATAAACATCGAGAGAGTTTGTTCTGTTTTCCTCCGACATGGCCGACCACAGATCTGCTGTTTCCCTCAGGCCTCAGTTCCTCACCGGTCTTGAAGACCTCGTAGCGGATGGAGAATCCCGCTCCGTGCGTCTCGTAGTCCGACACGAACTTCACGGTGAGCTGTCCTCCGCTGGAGATGATCGGTGAGGGCGCGATCTTCCCACAGAACTTCCCCACCATGGGAGCGCTCTCGTTCGCCCCGTTATAAACCTCCACGAAGTCGTACCTGAGGAGGAGAGGAGACGTTTATCAACACGTCGACAAAACTACATCCGCAAAGTCACGCGTGAACAAATGTCATGTGAACGCAACCGATCATGACCAGGAGGATCAGGGCAGAGCTCACACTTCTGTCGAAATGAGGAAACGACAAAGAACCAGATCCATCAGACACATGACCAGAGGCTTTAATATGGCTGCTGGCCCGAGTGCTCCAGGGAATCAAACCCGAGACCATGAACTCTGGCACTCGAGCCGGCAGCGGGAGCCAGTGTGAGCGGCAGCTGGACCTCCCTCTGGAATTCAGTCTGGAAACATCTGCCCAACATCTGCCACCAAACAGACGAGCCTCAAGTCTACAGGCTCTGAACCAGGAGCCAGAACCGGACCGTTCAGTAACATGGAAAACATATATATTACATTTTTAAAGCTGTAACTACTAATATCGAGTACATTAAAGTTACTTTCTCAACACTGAACATATGAAATAAATATTCCAGCTCTAACCAGAGTTCACCTGGAGTCTGTGAATCAACGACTGGTTTAGACTGAAAGTCGTGATCTTGGACATCTGGACCAAAGCAGCGCTTCACCTCCTACGACCTCTTAACCCCCGCCTTCACCAAGTGCACTTTCTCCAACTCACCTTTACCCAAATCTAAAAGACTACAAACTATTGCTGGGTTGCAGGTTCGAGAATGTGATGATGTCACCGGACCCAGTGGGGGCGGAGCCAGTTTTTCCTATTAACAACATTACGCTTTCACAAGTCGTATCTAAAAAGAAAATGTATGATTTACAAACATGATCATTAACATCAGTCACTGGGTCCATGATCTCTCTGAACAAGACCAAACATGTCCTCAAAAACAAAATAATTTTACATCTTTATAATATTATAGGCCTTTAGAACGCTGTGATGTGACCTGAAACCCAGCAATAGGCCAGAGTAACGCCTGATTTGAAAGCTAAGACCTACAAAACGGATCTGAACCGATCTTTGTCCTTGCCTTTTTGCTGTAACCTTTTTTGACATTTCTTTTCATGCTCTTTGGTTAAGTTTTCATCCTTGTTCTCGGGGGTTAAGGGTTAAATACTGCGTTTATCTGTGGTCAAAGCGCGATCAATCAGGCTGGAAAACGAGATACTTCTAGATTCAAGATTCAAGATATTTTATTTGTCAAACCATTCACATGGTTAGAAATTGTATTTCTCTCATCTTTGATTGTGGAGTGGGGGGTGGGGGAAGAGGGGTGGGAGGGAGGGCAGGGAGTTCAGCTTCCCAATGGCCCTGTGTATGAAACTGTTTAGGCGCAAATGTCATCAACAGAAGACTCTGGAACAGAAGACTCTACAGGAACAGAAGAGTCTACAGGAACAGAGGACTCTACAGGAACAGAGGACTCTACAGGAACAGAAGACTCTACAGGAACAGAAGAGTCTACAGGAACAGAAGACTCTACAGGGACAGAAGACTCTACAGAAGCTGCTGACTCTTCTTCAGCTCACCGGAGTGAGTGAGAAAAGCTCCTCTGGTTGTTCTGCTCCTGCGGCTGTGAGGAAACATGCAGAGAGTGAAAGCCGACTGTGGGCCACATCTGGGCCACATCTGGGCCACATCTGCTCCGTTACATCTGAAAACACGTCTGTCCCGGAGCTATGCGAGAAATGCACCTCCCGCCAAACACACGGGGAGGTTAAACGGGGCTAAGAACCAAAGCTAAGGGTTTTAGAGGAGCTGCAGTGGAATCAGGTAAAAGTCAGAGCGCCACTTCATGACATCATCAGGTGGAGCGTCAAAGTCAAATTCTCTCTAAATCAATCCGCTTTACTCACTTTATAACACGATGATTATGCCATTTCTGTAAAATATGTAAAACTTATATACAGCCATTTTTCATTCTTCAAAAAAGGCCTCTTAAAACGATATGCAATATTAAATATACAGATCCATCAACTCCACTATTTATTTAATGCAAGTTACTCAAATTGTATGATATATATATGATTATAATATCTTTCAGGTTTTGTATAAAGCAATAAAAAAAAAAATCTTGCCAATGAACAACCAAGAGGGGTTTGAGAAAGTCACTATAATCTGAAAGGAACAGACATTAAAAAAACTCTTCTGGAGTTCAAGAAACACATTAAAGCCATGTGTTTGAATATTGTAAATAACTGAATATAAAATACCAACACATCTGTAAGTACTGCGTATATATATATATATATATATATATATATATATATATATATATATATATATATATATATATATATATATATATATATATGGGCAGATATTGTAAGACTTGATCTTCTCCTCTGTATCATACTGTATTGGTTTGGTGATTTGAATGACATAAATAAATACAATTAAGAAATTAAGAAAGAAAATGTTCACCTTGAGTCTCTCTCTCTAAAACCAAAACATCTCGGAGTAATCCTGGACTCAGACCTGAACTTAAACAGCCACATCAAAGCAAAAACATCATCAGCTTTTTACCATCTGAAGATCAGAGGAATAGTGTCAAAACCAGACTTGGAGACACTCATCCAGACACTAAGGAGATCTCAGAGACTCATACGACTCAGATCTCAAACCTGTTCGTTTTCCCGGAGACTCGCCTGATCTCCAGGGGACGTCTCGGACACATCTCCGTGACCAGCAGCAAGTCTAGTCTCCAGCCAGTCTCCAGCTCTCCAGGCCGCTGAGAAGCTTTCAGGAAACATTGTGGTGAATGTTACGTAACGTGAGCTCCGTCACAACAGTCCGACTGTGGCTCAAAATGTTTCCATCGCCTCAAACATCGGCCTCTCTCCAGGACATTCCACACATTCGTGATTAGTTCGACCGCACAGCGACGGAGACGAGCCTCGTTTCATCGGCATCCACTTCACGCAGTCTTTACGGGAGTTTCCTGAAACCTCACGCAACGTTTTCATACTAACGCTTTACGATGTTTCACCGACAGGAATGAAGGCAGTTTCAGCCGTTTTTACTAAAGCCTTATTTTTATGGCATGAAAGAGAAAAATGACCAGAAAACTTTCAACCCATTTTCTCAAGACAGTAATTCAGAGAAAAGCCCAAACGAAGACTCGATGAGACGGATCAGAGTCAGATCCGTTTGAGGACGAGAAGGAGACGATGATCCAGGAACGAGGCTTCACTAAAGAGACGTCAGTGACGTGTCCCATTAGACACGGGATCAATCCATGAATCACTGAGCTTTTGTCCAGCACTCCATGAGCTATGCAGAGCCTCATCATGTGACATGGATCACATCAAATCATGCCTGTCATCCAGGAAGTGGGAGAAGCCTCTCTCCCCCTCCCCCTCCTCCCTCCCTTCCTCCCTCCCCCTCCTCCCTCCCTTCCTCCCTCCCGACGGATGGAAGGCTGTGGCCTCACGTCGCCGATATATTCAGGATATTTAAACAGGGAGGAGAAATAAAGGAATCATCCTTTTGTCCATAAGGAGGTGGGGCCAGAGTAGCTCCACCTCCACATGTGTGTTTAGTTTTCTGTGTAACATCTGTAGATAAGAACTAGTCCAAGGCGTATACATAAGTATTTATAAATGTTGAAATGTTCATGAATATGTGTTTCCTGAGACCACGTGACCTCCTCCAGTGTGAGGTCAGTTAGCGAAAGGTGAACCTATAGATCTGTGAATGGTACCCTTTAACGCTCCTGCAGGTCCGTGTTTAAAGTTACTCGTTCTGTGCTGGAACTAAACTGGGCCAGAATCCGAAACACCAAAGGCTCCTCCGGGAAATGAACTCTGATTTACATCGTCTGGACTCAACGAGGAGCGAGAGCGTCAGTGCATTTCTCACTCGTCACATTTACTGCTTTCACCGCCATTTTAACCCCAACCGCCTGCATCACCGCCACAAACGCACATTTAAACTGAGAGGTTTGGCCAAGTCCCCGTGACGCTCAGGAATGACACAAACGTCGACGTGCAAAAGGAAACAACGGGAAACTTTACGACATAAAAAACACTTTCAGCCCGATGTGAATGTGGGTCAGAGCAGAATCAACGAAGTTCTGCAGGAAACACCAGAACAAATATGTGGATCAGTTTGGGAAAGTGTGGAAAAGTGAATCTTCACCTCTTCAATCACTGTGGAAATCGTGTGGAACCTAAACTTTGTTGTTGTTCAGTATGAGGTTAGGATGCATCCCTGTAGCAGAGAAGGGACTAAACTTTAGGACGTTTTCATTCCAGTCTTTAACAACATCTGCACTTTAGTTGCTCCAGAAGACTCCACACTGTACAGACTCAAATACAGGTTTGTTCACACAAGGGTTTTATAGATCTGATTCCCGAGATTTTTTGAACTGTCCATCCATCCATTTTCTTCCGCTTTATCCGGGGCCGGGTCGCGGGGGCAGCAGTCTCAGCAGAGATGCCCAGACTTCACCTCCTCCAGCTGTTCTGGGGGGACCCCGAGGCGACACCAGGCCAGGTCAGAGACATAGTCCCACCAGCGTGTCCTGGGCCTTCCACGAGGCCTCCTCCCAATAGGACATGCCGAGGGAGGCGACCAGGAGGCATCCGGAACAGATGCTCTAGCCACCTCAGCTGCTCCTTTCGACATGAAGGAGCAGCGACTCGAGTCCGAGCTCCTCCCGGGTAACTGAGCTCCTCACCCGATCTCGGAGGGTGCGCCCAGCCACCCTTGTCCTTTCGGTCATTACCCAGATCTCATGACCATAGGTGAGGGTGGGATGACCATAGGTGAGGGTGGGAACGTAGATCGATCGGTAAATCGAGAGCTTTGCCTCAGACTCAGCTCCCTCTTCACCACAACAGTCCGATACAGCGACCGCATCACTGCTGACGCCGCACCGATCCGTCTATCGATCTCACGCTCCATCCGTCCCTCACTGAGAACACGACCCCGAGATACTTGAACTCCTCCACTTGAGGCGAGGACTCCCCACCGACCTGAAGAGGGGAAACCACCTTGTTCCGGTGGAGAACCATGGCCTCAGACTTGGAGGTGCTGATCCTGTGATCCTGTAAAATGTCTAAATTGGCCTAAATGTCCTAAAGCTCCTCTGTAGCTCCTCTGTAGCTCCTCTGTAGCTCCTCTGTAGCTCCTCTGTAGCTCCTCTGTAGCTCCTCTGTAGCTGGAGCCGTGTGTGTTTGTGTCACAGTGGAAGTGTCGATCCAACGTGACCTCTGTGACCCCTGACCTCTCAGTGACCCCTGGGGGACCCGCCCCCGTCACATGGCCCTGGTCCCTGCGGAGTCGTAAGAGTTTGTTTGTTGAAAAGTTCATGACGGTTTTTTGGTCCAAAGTCCAGAAAAAAGTCAGAAAAGTCCACATTACGAAACGCGTCGGTAAATATTGATATTTCCACGAGACTCGGGCCTGGATTTAGCTTTTTTAGTTTGTTTTTGACACTTTATTGTGGCTTTTTTATTGTGTAATTGTGTTTCATTTCCATTCATTTAGCATGTTTTTGACATTTGAAAGCTAAGACCTACAAAACTGATCTAAGCTTTTTTGTTGCTTTGCCACTGGGTTTATGTCGCGTTTTTGTCACAAATTCAGGCCAGCGTAAGGGTAAATGTAAAGAGTAAAAGGAAAGAGTAAAAGGAAAGAGTAAAAGTAAAGAGTAAAAGGAAAGAGTAAAAGTAAAGAGTAAAAGGAAAGAGTAAAAGGAAAGAGTAAAAGGAAAGAGTAAAAGTAAAGAGTAAAAGGAAAGAGTAAAAGGAAAGAGTAAAAGTAAAGAGTAAAAGGAAAGAGTAAAAGTAAAGAGTAAAAGTAAAGAGTAAAAGGAAAGAGTAAAAGTAAAGAGTAAAAGGAAAGAGTAAAAGGAAAGAGTAAAAGGAAAGAGTAAAAGGAAAGAGTAAAAGGAAAGAGTAAAAGTAAAGAGTAAAAGTAAAGAGTAAAAGGAAAGAGTAAAAGGTGGCAGAGACGGGGAACTGGTTAAATGTGTGACTCTGGGAACAGTGTTTTTTAGGAACACACAGTTCCTGCTCCTGAACTTCCACATTTCCATCGTTGCTAAACAGGTTCCTCTTTTTCTCACCGTCTCCAAAACAAACTGTCCGAGGGGTTCAGTCACATGACCTTAGGCCTCCGGTCATGTGACTTCAGCCAAATCATCCACTCTGACAAAACTCCTGAAACGATCTCACTCTGACTCTGGTTTATACTAAATATATCAGTTATTCTTCTTTTACAAACATCTTATTACTTCAGGTCAAAGGTTCCCAGACTTTTCAGGCCTCGACCCCAAAACCCAACTTCTGTAAAATGTCATTAGCGTTTATAATAATCCAACATTTAAAATCTGTGTAATGATGTGAGTTTGGTTAAAATCTGCTGATTTCAATCAAAAATACATCAATTCAGTGTCAGAAAAGTGACCCCCACTTCAGTGTCCCGACCCCCCCTTTGGGAGCCACTGCTTTAGGCGACCCTCATATTACCTGTCCCCACTTTCGTTAGTTGAGGTTAGCATTAGCATCTGCTGCTAGCTGTAGCGATTAAAAGTGCATGTGTGGAGGTTAGAACTAAACTAACTCAGCGACTGGACTCTCAGGTTCATACTGAGGTTTATTTGGTGAGAGCCAAAAACTGCCTCGAAATTCCTGCGGTCACTCAAAACGTTCGGGTCCAAAGCACCGTCAGCACGAGCTTAAAGCAGAACTAAGTAACTCGCGCCCCCAGAGGCCATACGCGCCACTGCAGGGGAGATTGTTCATCCAGTTACACAATGGAGATCATTGTTTTCACTCAGACCTGGCTGTAAATACTGTTTAAGTGGCGCTAGCCCGCAGTTAGCTTAGCCCGTTAGCCCGTTAGCTTTTTCTTCGTGATTCCATTAGTGTGTATTGGGGCCTCCGACCCGGTGGCAGCAAAGTTGCAATTGTGGTTTTCTGCCAGAGACACCAGGGGGCGATGAAAGACCCCCCAATCATCCCATTAACACTTGTATTACCCCCAGAGCGACTACGGGGAGGATTTATTAAAGAAGTTACTTAGAACTACTTTAATATAGACACTGCAGTTACGTGTAAGACCTGAGGTGGCAGCAGTGAGTATAAGAATGACCACTTCCATCTGGTCCCTTTAAAACAAGATTGTTGAAGATGCTTTTTTCTTTATTTGGATAGATTTCTTTAATAATTGGCCTCAGTGTGGTGCCTCTCGGAGGCTCGGGGCCCCTTGAAGACTCGGGGCCCCTAGAGGACGCGGTGGGAGGTGCAGCTTCAGCGTGACGGTGTTTCAGTTTCTGCAGCGTTTGTAAAAACACGGCGTTTCCTCCTGAACTTCCTGAGGTGGTTTTTCCACCGACTGTTTCTGAGTCAGAGACTTCTCCAAAAACGTCTTCCTCCTCACGTTGTTCACTCACTACACCAGGGGTCTCCAACTTGTTTTACCCAGAGAGCTACTTATGCTTCGAAGACACTTCTGTAGTCACCCTGTAGCTATTAGCCAAGAGGATTATTTCAACAAAATTGGAGAAAATTACTAGAATTTTTGTCCTTATACTTTACATAATTTGCCTAAATGTTTTCAGATTCTGTTCAAAATGTAAAGAGCAAAAAGAAAATGTATCTAAAATGTGACTCATCAAGTGTGTGTAGAAATGTTGAAGGCCTTTGGCGAGCTACCAAGAAAGGGCTGGAGAGCTACTGGTTGGAGATCCCTGCACTACACTGAGAAACTATCACCGAGAGGAAGCCCAGGCGGATAGTCCACAGGTTTGCTCTGGTAGGAAGTAAATCTGGGAAACAGTTATAGACGTTTTTGTTGCTTTGTCACGTTTTTGTTATAATGTCTTTCAGGTCTTTGTCGTTCTTCTGTTGCTTCTTTGACGCTTTCTTTGTCTGTTTTCTCGTCGCTCGTTTTCGTTGCTACGTTGACTTTTTTCCAAGGAGCTTTTAGATTTGGGTAGAGCAGAGCTGGAGGAAATGTGCTCAGGTTAAGGCGGGGCTTAGAGTGGAAATGACCATATTTGGATTACAGCGTCATCTCGGTCACAGCCTTTCCTGCCACACGTGGATACCGAACGTGTCAGTATTAGTGAATGGAGAAGCGTGGGAAAGACCCGGGAGCCACAGACGTGTTCGAGGTAAAACTAAGATGAGGAATTCGTCTCGACTCAGACGTTTGGAGCTCGCGGGGAAAACAAACGTCTGAGTGTAAACTGTGATTATCTGTCGTCTGTGTCGAGTTCCGCCTCCGACACAGACAGACTCCCAGGAGCCGACAACAAGGGGGCGCTGTTTCTCAACGGGACGGGGTTTTCGTCGCTTTGAGCCAGAGATTTATCCAGGAAGTCAAGTTTAGAACATGTTGTGAAAAAGATGGAAAAACCCGGAAAGTTCGGTTAATACTGAACAGTTGGAAAATTATGGAAACGTTTGAGAAAGTTGGAAAATAATGTTTTTTTGTTATTTATTTATTTTATAAATTTTTTTTATCATTTTGGAAAATCTTTTTTCAGGGGCGGATCTAGAAAAAATATGACGGGGCGGCGAGCAGCGTCAGGGATATTTCTGGAATGGCAACACATTTGACAATATGGAATGTTACAGCGAGGGTTTGCTCGATCGTAAGGCAATGTTCCCGATTAGATTTAGTCTCCCAAAATGAAACAAATAGTAGCATTGTCCATAATATAAGTAGGGGCTTTCTAACTTAAAAAATATAATTCTTTGTCCTGTCAAAGGAGCCTCTGTAAGCACCCAAGTAGCTTCTAGAGCAGATGTGAGACGTCACATGACAATGGGGTGGCCTTTACTAGAGCCGCCCCTCTAGCTCCGCCCCCGAGTTTAAGAAAGTTGGAAAATCATGTCAAGGTTTTGAAAGGTTTGTAAAATGTCCTCCATCATGTCTGTGTGGCTCCCTGGTCTTTCCCACGCTTCATTCACAAATACTGACATGTTCGGTATCCACGTGTAGCACGAAAGACTGTGATCCAAATATGGTCAAAAAACAAGGCGGATTTTCCTTTCGCTAATAACTCGTTCATTCAAAAACTAAACCAGATCCAGAATCCCTCTTTGTTCCTAACATGTCACTGAATAAAAGCACAGATTTAAACCGGGCTCAGTCCAAACTAGCGCCACATTATTCCTCACGTTCCTGCCTCCGAGCTACAGCAGAGGTTTCACACCGGTATTCGCTGTCAGAGAGCCGCGAGGAAAGGCTCTTCCTGATCCTCCACGGTTCTGGCGCAGACGCTGAATCTGCGGCTCATGTTTGGACTGAAACCGACTCAGATCCCGACGCGGACTCCGGAGGATCTGGACTAATCCCGGTCTAAACCCCCTCCGCTCCGGGAACGCTCGGATTCAGGCCCAGAAACAACACGCTCCGCCTGCCAAGTCCTGCAGCTCTGAGCTCCACCCAAACACGGCCAGAACCCAGCCAGAACTCAGCCAGAACCCAGCCAGAACTCAGCCAAAAACAACCACCGCAATACGAATAATGTTTGTCGTAATAACTGTGAGAGTGAAACAGTCTGGAGTTTTGTGTCTCAGCTGTGACCCAACATTTTTTTATCCCTGAGATTGTTTTCTCTTTTACGAGACCTGAAAGTTTCCACAAAGTTTCCACAACATTAAAACAAACAAACACAGAGTTAAGACTTTCACAAACTGAACCACAGGAGACTGACACTACTCAAAGAACCACGGACCACGTGTGTGACGTTTACAGTTTCACTTCCTTATTGGACAGGAAGTGACACGGATAGACTGTTTCAAACTGTTGCCGTGCCGACCATGTTGTGGACACAGACAGCATCATACAAGGGGGTGTGGCCTAGCCGAGGGGGTGGAAAACCTCTCATGAGAATCTTCATGTTTCACACCGGACCAGAATCGGGCTGTGTCGGGTTTGGGTCGGGCTTCAAGATTATTATAATAATTTTTGTATTATTATTATTATTATTAATGTCATTATTATCTCTAATAAAAATCTACGCTATTGGCCTTTTAGCCTACTGTACATTAGATACAAAATGTGATTATACTACTGAATATAAAACAGAGGAGTCATCCCGTACTTCATCAGGCCCAAAGCGCTTTACAGTGAGGACCACCCATTCACTCAGTCAGACCCCAGTGCAGACACTAGCATGTAGCATGAAGCTAACATGAAGCATTGTCTGTTTTAAGTATTCATGTTGAGCCACTTTGCTCCTCTCTGAGGCTTTGTATCTTTTTTTAGTAAAACACTGTATTCATAATTCAGCGTTGGAAATACCAGAGGACCGTCTGTATCTATGTCAATGAGTCAAACTGCTCTGAACTTTTGTCTGCGTCACTTCCTGTCAGCAGCTTAGAAATGAAATAAACGTAACTTTTCTTCCCAACATTTCTTCCTTAAATTTGCTGCTTCACTGAAATAAAATGATAATTATGTTATCTCAATAAGTTATGTTTTCAAAAGCATTGAACCCTGTCAGATGCACTTTGAATCCTGTTTGAATCCTGTTTGAATCCTGTTTAACCCGTTCAGCTTTACCCAAATCTTAAAGGTCCCAGCCCGTAGGCCAGAGTAACGCCTCATTTGAAAGCTAAGACCTACACAACTAATAAAAACTGATATTTTTCTTTTGGCTCAAAGCTCGATAAATCAGGCAGGAAGTAGATATTGAAACATTCCTGTCTGTCGTCTCCCACAAAGGAAATGCCCATATTTGGTGTTATTGCAGAGCAGCTCCTCACATCCCTCTGAGTTATGTTTCTGTGGAGGTGTCTCCGTGGGCAGCAGCAGAGGCAGATGGTCCACACTTTGAACTAAAGACTCGGGTCACGCTCGCCTGACCTCACATCTGTCCACACGCCTGGACCCGCCTTGAACCCGTCCAGAAACCCTGGACACGCAGCTCTCTGGGTTTACAGGGACTTATGGAGTCCTTTGTGAAGCTGTCACTGTTAAGAGCTCAGAGTCTGCACAATTGTTAAGAGCAATCAGAAATAAACAGGAACACTGAAAGTAACAAATTCAGCCCAAACTGCAGAGTCCCCCGGAGCCGTGAGGGCTCAGTATCTCAGTCCGGTTACAGTGTTGGTTCGCTGATTAATGACTTTGTCCGACAGATCATAATTACACGTTGAATAGAAAAAGCCGTTGTTTTCGTCTCAAACGGGAGTCGAATCCACTCGTTCTCAGTAAGTCTAGTTCTCTGAATATGCTCGGTCTGAAACCGTCCCGTAACCGTCAGGTGCAGGTTTCAGTGCGGTTCCCAAACTGGGTCAGTGACCTTTTACCTTTTACCAGTTTCAAAAGTAAATAGACCAGTGTCGTCCGGACTCCCAGCCTGACAGTGGCTTAGTGGTTAGTGGTGGTCACACATGGAGCAGGGCCTACATTGAGGTCAGGTTCCACTTCTGCCCTGCTCTACTGACCGGGGTCGCTCGGGGTTCAAGACAATTTGGCGACCTTTTAATTAATTAGTATTAAATCCAATTGTTTGATTAGTAAAAACCCCTAAACATTCATGTTCAAGTAAAACAAATGTATTAACTGATTGTAAAAATTCAGTTTGTTAAATTAAAACTTGTATTATTTCAGAATCATTAAAACATGTTTCTGAAATGGCCGAGTTGCAGGTTCTAGATTGTGATGATGTCACGGGAGCCAGTTTTTCCTGTTAACTCTTTATTACACTTTCACTTAAATAAAAAAAAAAAAAATTTAAACGGTAATGGTCTGGACTTATAAAGCGTGTTCCCGCCTGCGTTCGGCCCACAGCGCGCTACAGTACGGAGCCACTCCCCCATTCACTCTCATTCACACACCAGTGTACGCAGACTCTGGAGGGGGAAGTGTCTTGCCCAAGGACACAATGACAGTGTGCACCTGCAGGAGCTGGGATTCAAACCGCCATGAGACGACCCGCTCTACCATCTGCCCCGCTGACCCCCCCCAGCATTTATCATTCCTAAAGAAAACATTCGATTAAAGGAAGTGGAACAAAATGTTTATTAAATAAGAGCTTTATTTAAATAGAGACATGACACTTTTACAGTCACTCCATCCCCAGTGGGGGTCACGTACGTCTGTAGCTTCAGTTTCCCCTGGGGGAGACTGACACAGATCCCTCTGACCCCCATCATTCATACACGAGGAGAACATGAAAACTCCACAGCCAGGCCCCGTCCAGGTGGGAATCGAACCTGGGACCTTTTAGCTGTGAGCCGTTATGGTAAGTATAATGTAAACTCAAACACTGATTATAAAGCTTCGGTTTCATACAGATGAGTTTTCTGTGACTCTGACCCTAAAGCGCGTGAAGCTTTGAGCGACTGTGAGAAGCACTTTACAAATGAAGCTTCTGGAACAAGGTCATTATCTCACAGGAAACACAGATATAATGAATGACTTTAAAGCCGTGTTCTACTGATTCGACTTCACAGCGGCTCCTGATCCTGATGCTACTTTCTCTTCTCAAAGAAAAACTGCCAGAGTTTTAATCCTCAAAATAGTCGTGGCAGAAAAAGTCACTTTCCAACAGAATGTCGAGTTAAGAGTCAAAGTTCCTGCAGAACGTCGACAGAGAAGTTGCAAAACTGTTCAAAAGGATTTCAAACTGTGTCTTTGAATAACTGGTGTGACGGTTTCTGAGTGTGACCTCTGACCCCGGACTCAGCGAGAGGCCGAGGCTTTTCCAAACTCACGTCTGGTCCAATCCCGTCTGCAGACAAACGTCGCCTTTACAGAAGCTCCAAAAATAGCACTCACAGACGAGACGCTGTTCCTGCAGAATCACGGTCCTGTCCCGCTGGTCCTGTCCCGCCGTGACCGTGGGCCGCACAGTCAGCCCACGGTCACGGCGCTGGTCCTGTCCCGCCGTGACAGCCCACGGTCACGGCGGGACAGGACCAGCGCCGCATGAAAGAGCGTCTGGTCAGGAGAAGATCACGGAGCAGAAACATCAGCTCGCCTTCATCAGAGAAACCACGCAGGAGACCATCGACAACCGAGACTGGATTTATGAAGAGATTCCTCAATGAAAAACACACAAACTACAAAAACACACAAACTACAAAAACACACACACTACAAAAACACACAAACTACAAAAACACACACACTACAAAAACACACACACTACAAAAACACACACACTACAAAAACACACACACTACAAAAACACACACACTACAAAAACACACAAACTACAAAAACACACACACTACAAATGCAACAAAGGTTTCCATCGAGCTCCTGCAGCCACAGAGAAGACCACACTGACTGACTGATTAAGCGCTTCCTTTCGGTCAGAGGTTCTCGACTGTGACGAGGATAAGAGCGGCGTCAGTTGAATAAATAACGATGCGTTTTTCATAAACAGTTGCCTGATCCGCGCCAGGTCCGCTCAGCTGTCGGAGCCTGAGGCGTGATGTTTGAGGATCACTGAGGTCATGGTGAACACCTCATTCCTCCTGTAGTCTTTGTCTGGTTTGTTTCTGCAGTGGACCTGTTGTTCATGTGGTTTAGGCCTAAATATTCACATTCACACATAGTCCTACAGTAAATACCAGCAGTTAGAAATACACGAAGTACTGCGATGTAGGATCAGGTTGAGCAGAATAAGTTCAAGTTGTTGTTTCTTATGAATCACCCGACCCTGATCTGGAGGATTTATCATGACATTTAATAACTAGATTTGCTAAATATATTTCATTCATTTACATTTGCAGATCATTCGAACAAATCATTGAAAACGTGAAACACAATGAATGACCGGGCTCAGGCAGAAGCTACAGCTCATTGTCCCGTCCAGGGGGACCGTCCTGAAATCCAGGCTCTCGTCCCGGATCCCGGATCCCGGATCCGACCCAAATTGTCCCGAACAATATTTTTAGAATGTGGAAAGTGCCGTGTGCGTTTGTAATATGGAGGAGGAGCTGGAGCTGGACGAGCTCTACAACAAAAACTGTGCTCTGAATGTTCTACAGTAGGAGAACCTGGCCCCCCATCTTACTCAATATTTTTTGAGATATTAGTGATGGTTGTATTGGTCAGGTCAAAGGTCACCCTGCTCGTTATAAAGCTCCAAAATGGCGTCACCGCCTCCTCCCCGTCTGTGCTGTTTTGTGCTGTGAACGTTTGTGTTGATTCGGTTTTTAAACTGTTACAAACTTTAGAGCCTCGCTGACCCCCCCGACCTGACCCCCCCGACGCCAGGACAGCTGGACCTGACGCAGAACTTTATCAAATACAAAATGGAACAACTCGAGTCCTCGCTCACACGAGCCGCGATGCCCCGCCCACAGATTAGCCTTAGCCTCGGTTATCGCCATGGAAACACGTTTACTGGCATCACAGATAACACCCCCGTGACATGTGGCACATGATAACAAACAAAAACAAACGTGAACCCGCCCCCTCCCGATCAACTCCTCTGGTCCCATAGTGATTCTTCTGTAAATATGTTTGAACTCAGCAGCTTTTCCAAAATTAAACTCCTTTATTTGATAAACTGTCGTCTCTTAACGTCTGTACTTGTGGATTAAATACATAATCCTCGGAGATTATAATGACTTTCTCGCTGGGTAAACAATATTTGCATTTAGGGATTTATTATGTTTAACTAAGTCATAGATTGAATAAACTGTGAATTATTTGGTGAATTGTAATTTGCATAATTAATTCATCTGATAACCTTCTTTTGTAATAGGAATAAAATGTGTTTCATTTTTTTAAAGTGAAATTTGGGGGAAGTGGCTTTGACGATGTTCTCTTGTACTTCCTGTTTCCCGCATATTTATTACTTCAGTCTTTGTCTCATTTGTTTTCATCTCCTTCATTTAAATAAATTCATAAATATCTCCAGATCCGTTCACTCGACCAAAGGCTAACTGGAGAACGGCCAAAACCAAACTCCAGACGCCGCTAAATATATCCATCGCTAACGGCCAACGCTCGCTAACGCAGCCCACGCTAACGCTTGCTAACGCAGCCCCCGCTAACGCTTGCTAACACAGCCCCCGCTAACGCTCGCTAACACAGCCCCCGCTAACGCTCGCTAACACAGCCCCCGCTAACGCTTGCTAACACAGCCCCCGCTAACGCTTGCTAACGCAGCCCCCGCTAACGCAGCCCCCGCTATCGCTCGCTAACATTCGCCAACAATTGTGGGTCAAATGTCCTGGTTTTGACGGAGCGAGCGTCGGAGTCTGAACCCTCGTCGCTGAAACGGAGAGTTTAGTTTAGTTTAGTTTATTTGTTTATTTGAGCAGTTAGTCGGCTCAGAAGGAGCGGCCGAGAGAGAAATACGAAATACACGAGTCACTTATTCATTCACAAATACTGACAGGTTTGGTATCCATGTGTAGCACAAAAGGCTGTGACCGAGAGGACGCCGTAATCCAAATGTGGTCAGATTTTCAGATTGTTTTGTTTTCACTAATAACTAGTTTCTTCCGGGCAAATCTTTGAAACTAATATGACACAAAATAAAACCTTTAGATGAAAACATGTCTCCTCTCCCCCCCCCCCCCCCCCGGGCTGAGCTCTTACTTGCAGTCTCGATCCTCCAGGTCGAAGTGCGGGTTGAAGTTGATGAGGATCTTCTGTCCGGGCTCCGGCGCCGTGATGACCCACACGCAGTTCTGCGAGGGCGGGTACGCGCCGGGGTAATCCGGGGACGTCAGGTAATCCGCCTGGTGGATCTCGATGCTCCCCCCGCACCTGTCTGCACACACACACACACACAGAGTCAGATGCCCTTCCACACTCGCACTGTTGACTCTTATACACTTCAACCCCGCTTTAACCACGTGCATTTTATTCAGTGTAACGCCTCATTTGAAAGCTAAGACCTACAAAACTAATCTAAGCTTCTGCCTTGTTATGACTGTCACGGTTTCATTCTTTTTGCTTGTGTTTTTGTCACGTTGTGTCGGTCACATTTGTGTGGCCTGATCACAGTAACATCACACACACACACACACACACACACACACACACACACACACACACACACACACACACACACACACACACCGAAATCCGGCCAAAATGCTACAAAAAGCTGTGGAAACGTGACTGAAACGTGATAAAAATGTGGAACACAATTAGGGCAAAAAATGCACTAATGACTAAATGTGGTCTTAGCTTTCAAATGAGGCCTGTAGGCTGTAAACTGCAGATGAGAGGCTTATAGATTTGGGTAAAACTGGAGAAAATGTGCTTGGTTAAGGCGGGGGTTAAGAGGTTAAACATCGCTCTCCCCTCGGTGCGTAAAGGTGTTGATTAAAGCTATAGGTCTCTGACGGCGCCACAGCTGCCCATGTGAACTGCGCCGCGTAAAAACGTGTCTCCTGGTCACGTGTGATTAGCAGATGTTAAACTGAATCATAAAGACGTACAAGGACCTGAACTAACTGGATGTTGCCATGTTACGTGGATAAAATCAGCCTATAGCGTCATGCGCACTGGCGTCTCCAACGGTTAATTATTACGCGCTGTTTCCTTTTGTTAATAACACGTAATTATGATTCAATTCAGTCCAGATCCTTTGCAAACAGAGGCCGCGCTCTCACTCCGGGCTCCAGAGTCCGTCTCAGCCTGAAACAAAAGCCCATACTTCGATGTTGGCGCCTGTACAGTTTTTTTGGCATTCAACAATGTGTCCTCCGGCACGAACGGAGCGGCGGAATGGAGCCGCGCGCCGCTCTGCGCAGCACAAACACGAGTAAGATGTTTTTAATCAGGGGGTTTTTAAGCTCGTAAAACGCGTCTGTTCGTGCGTAAATGCCTCACCGTTCCGCCGCTGCGTAATTACGACAAACAATGGAATACGGCGCGAAGGATTAGGTTTCACTACAGGCTTATTCGTCTCTAACCTTGTAAACATCAAATCAACGACATTCTTGGGGCAAACGTCTCCCAGTTTGTGCCGTAATAAAAGATGAGACTCCCTTAGTATTTGCCTCGGCTTCGTGGCTTTACGTTTGAGGCATTCGCTGCGTAAACGCGTAACGCTGCAGGCTGTGCCATTAGGCTGCGTCGATGTGGCCGCGGTTAGTTCGGCGCGCAACAATTTGCCACAAGGCGCTGTTCCTCTGAGGGAAGGGTCGAAACGCGGACGAGCTGCGGGCACGTCACGGCGTTAATGCCCCGCCGCGTTGTGCCGCTGCGTAAATCCGTCAAACACAATGGAACCGCGCACACACCGCCACAAAGGATCTGGTTTGGATAAAAACTTGATTTGCCTCGATCCAACTGAACACATTCCGTCCAGCCCTGTCCGTAAATGCCTCCACTTCACCGGGATAACGCGCGTGTGTGCTGCCGATGACATTCTGGCGCGTAAAGGGGTTTTAATTAAAGCGTAAAGACTGTGCCAAAGCCGCCCGTGGTCTGTCGGGGAGAACTGGCGGCGCGTAAAAAGGTGTAGCCCGGTCGTCGGTGATTAGCAGATGTTTGGATTAATCCTAATGACGCGAAATGGGATGAATGCACGCGACACGCACGGCTACGTGGATAAAAGTGCGGCGTTATGCGTAAATCCGTCAACACGCCACAAAAGACTTGATTTGAACTTGATTTGTCTCGATCCGCGCGGACGTTATTCCAGCCGTTCGAACGCGAGGACTCGTGTTGCTAAATGCCTGTGGAGAACTCGCGTGCGTGCTGTCGATTACATTACGGCGCGTAAAGGGGTTCATTAAAGCGTAACGGATGGCTCCAGCTGCCCATGTTCTGGCACGGAGAACTGAGAAGGTGCAGCGCAGATGTTTCCCCGGAGGATTCGGAGGAAAACCGTCTAAACGCGTCGTAAACTCGCGCGGTCAGGCGGCGGGTTTCAGCGCTCCGGGTCAGACGGAGCGGACGGACCAGAAGCTGCGCGTGTGTGTTTGCTCCTGTGACAGCGCGCAGCCCGCGGGGGGGGGGGGGGGGGGGGGGGGGACACGCTGACCACAGCTGGGACCTGTTCACGCGTTTACCCCCGTCCCAGCTGCGTGACACGTCCCGCTCCCGTCTGATTCAAACCCCCGCGTCAGGGAAAACCAGAAAGTGTCATGTACGTGAATGTTGCGGGTATTCCCACTCCTCGACGTGACATCGCCGTGTTGGACGGTTGTTTATGCGCCGCGCGTGGAGGGAGGGGGATGTAACGTCTGTACCGGCCCCGAGCTGGACGTTTGAAAGCGTAGAGTCTGCGAGTCGCTGTCAAAGCCCCCCCCCGCGCGCTCCGTTACGCGGCGGACCTACCCGTGTGCGTGAGCGCTCCCACCAGCAGCGCGTGGCTCAGGAGGAACAATAGCGACCCGCGGCTCATCCTCATCGCTCCGGAGACGGGACGCGCGGGGGGGGGGGGAAAGAAGGGGGGGGGGGGGGGGGGGGGGGCAGTCCGTACAGATCCGTAACACAACAAGAAAACAGGGGGCGCAGCGGCTACGGTCCAAGCATCGTCTCAGCGGCGACACGTCCCACAAACACGGCGAAATAATCCAGAGGCAGCGGTAATAATCCCGGTAGAGTAATCCGAGAGAGGTGTGAGAGCACGCGGAGGGAAGATCAGACTGAAGCACGAATCACCAGTTGAAGCGCGAGGAACGGGAGGAGGAGACACGGAGAGAGAGAGAGAGAGAGAGAGAGGGAGAGAGAGCGAAAGAGGGAGAGAGAGGGAGAGGGGGGGAGAGAGAGAGGGAGGGGGAGGGGGAGAGAGGGGGGGAGAGAGAGAGGAAGAGAGAGAAAGATAGAGAAAGAGAGGGAGGGGGAGAGCTCATCTTTAAAGCAGCCACAGTGAGCTGAGCTGCGGTGATTTGATGCGACATGGAGAGAACTGGGAAATAAATACTCGAGTAGCTTCAGACACTCGAGTAACTCAGGAAATACTGAACGTAAGTGGTTCTGAGGATCTGTACTTTACTCGAGTAGTATTTGTGTAGAATGTATTGCTTTTTACAACATTTTAATAATTGATATAAAGTGATGTTTTAACCTCTTACCCCCCCTTTGGTCTGAACACTGAACTCATGGGAACTTTGGGGCGACTCCAGGACAGACCCCCCCCCCCCCACACACACACACACACACACACACCCCTCTCTCTCTCCCCCCCCCCCCCCCCGCCCCCCCACCACACACACACACCCCTCTCTCTCTCTCCCCCAAACGGGGGAGGCGTTTTCAGACTAAGGCTCACACGTCCTCCATAATTACTATTATTATTACAGATGGGGGGGGGGGGGGCAGCTGCAAAGTGTCTCTCTCTCTCTCCCCGTCTCTCTCTTCCCCCCCCCCTGTCTCCCTCTCCCCCTCCTCTCCCCCCCGCCCCCTGTCTCCCCCCCCCCCCCCTCTCTCTCAGGTTTTCGCCACGGTTTCGGAGCTAAATTAAAGTTAGACGATCTTCATCTCAGAGCCGCTGGGGGAGGAAGTCTCGTCCCGTGTGAGAACAGAGATGAAGACGAGGAGACCTGTCTCTGTGGGACAAACACTCTGGACCCGGACTCCAAAAGGACTTCACTGTATCAAACACCTTTGACCTTTGACCTGTGGATCGTTGCTCAGCTGCTCTGGAAGTTCATCCAGGAGTTTCCATCGTAGTAAAACTGTTTCACTGGACACTTTTGTTTGTGTTTGTGTTTTTGTGGAGGTTCCTGGGATTTGTTTTACCAAAATGATCCTGAAGAGCTTTTAAAATGTGGCGCTGACGTCTGTGGTCATGAAGACTTTTGAGCACTTGGTCCTGCCCCCACCTGAAGGACATCACCGCCCCCCTCCTGGACCCGCTGCAGTTCACCTACAGAGCCAACAGGTCTGTGGACGACGCAGTGAACCTGGCCCTCCACTTCACCCTGGAGCCTCTGGACTCCCCAGGAACCTACGCCCTCACCAGAGGGCGTGGAGTCAGGCTGCAGCGGCTCAGGACTAACACCTGAACACTATGTCTTTGTACAGTTGTGTTTTTTAATGGCATCAGAAGTTTGAAATCGTTCTCTGGATAAACCTGAGAAATCGTTTAAACATCACGTCTCCAAACTCTGGAAGTGAAGAAGATCCAGGACGAGGGTTCTGGACGTTAAACTTTTGGGTGAGTTTTGGCGCTGGTACCTGGCAACGCATGTTTACAGCCAGAGGAAGCACCTCCCCTCCCCCCCTCACCTCCTCCCCCCACCCCTCCCTCTGAGCCACAGTCACTCGTCATCGCGGGACAGGGACAAATGTGCTGCTTCGTGCTTCACTGAAGCACATGGTACCAACTGTTAAAGATACACCAGGCTTTCACTGGAGGGAGGGAGGGAGGGGGGGAGAGGAGGGAGGAGGAGGGAGAGAGGGAAGAGGAGGAGAGAGGGGAGGGAGGAGAGGGAGGGAGGAGGAGGGAGGGAGGAGGAGGGAGGGAGGAGAGGGAGGGAGGGAGGAGGAGAGAGGGAGGGAGGGAGGGAGGGAGGAGAGGGAAGAGGAGGAGAGAGGGAGGGAGGAGAGGGAGGGAGGAGGAGGGAGGGAGGAGGAGGGAGGGAGGAGAGGGAGGGGAGGGAGGAGGAGAGAGGGAGGGAGGGAGGGATGGGAGGAGAGGGAGGGGAGGGGAGGGAGGGAGGGGGGAGGGAGGGGAGGAGGAGAGAGGGAGGGAGGGGAGGGAGGAGGAGGGAGGGGAGGAGAGAGGGGGGAGGAGGAGAGAGAGAGGGAGGGAGGGGGGAGGAGGAGGAGAGGAGGGAGGGAGGGAGGGGGAGGAGAGAGGGAGGGAGGAGAGAGAAGGAGAGGGAGGGGAGGAGAGAGGGAGGAGAGGGAGGGAGGAAGGGGGGAGGGAGGGAGGAGGGAGGGAGGGGAGGAGAGAGGGAGGGAGGAGAGAGGGAGGAGAGAGGAGAGAGGGAGGGAGGAGAGAGGGGGGAAGGAGGAGAGAGGGAGGGAGGGAGGAGAGAGGGGGGAGGAGGAGAGAGGAAGAGAGGGAGGAGAGGGAGGGGGGAGGGAGAGGGAGGGGAGGGGAGGGGAGGAGGAGAGAGGGAGGGAGGAGAGAGAAGGAGAGGGAGGGAGGGAGAGAGGGAGGAGAGGGAGGGAGGAAGGGGGGAGGGAGAGGGAGGGGGGAGGAGGGAGAGAGAGAGGGAGGGAGGGGGGAGAGGAGAGAGGGGAGGGGAGGGGAGGAGTGAGAGAGGGGAGGGGGAGGAGAGGAGAAGGGAGAGGGAGGGAGGGAGGAGAGAGATGGGAGGGAGAGGAGGGAGGGAAGGAGAGGGGGAGGAGAGAGGGGGGAGGGAGGAGAGGAGGAGAGAGAGAGGGAGGAGAGGAGGGGAGGAAGAGAGGGAGGAGGGAGGGGAGGGGGAGGGGAGGAGGAGGAGAGAGGGAGGGAGGGAGGAGGAGGGGGAGGAGGAACGAGAGGATGAGAGGAGGAGAGGGAGGGGGGCGAGGGAGAGAGAAGAGAGGGAGGAGAGGGAGGGGAGGTAGAG
>CM038358.1:33249074-33275239 GCA_021464625.1 Proterorhinus semilunaris | reverse complement strand
AGGTTTTCGCCACGGTTTCGGAGCTAAATTAAAGTTAACGATCTTCATCTCAGAGCCGCTGGGGGAGGAAGTCTCGTCCCGTGTGAGAACAGAGATGAAGACGAGGAGACCTGTCTCTGTGGGACAAACACTCTGGACCCGGACTCCAAAAGGACTTCACTGTATCAAACACCTTTGACCTTTGACCTGTGGATCGTTGCTCAGCTGCTCTGGAAGTTCATCCAGGAGTTTCCATCGTAGTAAAAACTGTTTCACTGGACACTTTTGTTTGTGTTTTGTGTTTTTGTGGAGGTTCCTGGGATTTGTTTTTACCAAAATGATCCTGAAGAGCTTTTAAAATGTGGCGCTGACGTCTGTGGTCATGAAGACTTTTGAGCACTTGGTCCTGCCCCACCTGAAAGGACATCACCGCCCCCCTCCTGGACCCGCTGCAGTTCACCTACAGAGCCAACAGGTCTGTGGACGACGCAGTGAACCTGGCCCTCCACTTCACCCTGGAGCCTCTGGACTCCCCAGGAACCTACGCCCTCACCAGAGGGGCGTGGAGTCAGGCTGCAGCGGCTCAGGACTAACACCTGAACACTATGTCTTTGTACAGTTGTGTTTTTTAATGGCATCAGAAGTTTGAAATCGTTCTCTGGATAAACCTGAGAAATCGTTTAAACATCACGTCTCCAAACTCTGGAAGTGAAGAAGATCCAGGACGAGGGTTCTGGACGTTAAACTTTTTGGGTGAGTTTTGGCGCTGGTACCTGGCAACGCATGTTTACAGCCAGAGGAAAGCACCTCCCTCCCCCCCTCACCTCCTCCCCCCACCCCTCCCTCTGAGCCACAGTCACTCGTCATCGCGGGACAGGGACAAATGTGCTGCTTCGTGCTTCACTGAAGCACATGGTACCAACTGTTAAAGATACACCAGGCTTTCACTGGAGGGAGGGAGGGAGGGGGGGGAGAGGAGGGAGGAGGAGGGAGAGAGGGAAGAGGAGGAGAGAGGGAGGGAGGAGAGGGAGGGAGGAGGAGGGAGGGAGGAGGAGGGAGGGAGGAGAGGGAGGGAGGGAGGAGGAGAGAGGGAGGGAGGGAGGGAGGGAGGAGAGGGAAGAGGAGGAGAGAGGGAGGGAGGAGAGAGGGAGGGAGGAGGAGGGAGGGAGGAGGAGGGAGGGAGGAGAGGGAGGGAGGGAGGAGGAGAGAGGGAGGGAGGGAGGGAGGGAGGAGAGGGAGGGAGGGAGGGAGGGAGGGGGAGGGAGGGAGGAGGAGAGAGGGAGGGAGGGAGGGAGGAGGAGGGAGGGAGGAGAGAGGGGGGAGGAGGAGAGAGAGAGAGGGAGGGAGGGGGGAGGAGGAGAGAGGGAGGGAGGGAGGAGGAGAGAGGGAGGGAGGAGAGAGAAGGAGAGGGAGGGAGGAGAGAGGGAGGAGAGGGAGGGAGGAAGGGGGGAGGGAGAGGGAGGGAGGGAGGAGGAGAGAGGGAGGGAGGAGAGAGGGAGGAGAGAGGGAGAGGAGGGAGGGAGGAGAGAGGGGGGAGGAGGAGAGAGGGAGGGAGGGAGGAGAGAGGGGGGAGGAGGAGAGAGGAAGAGAGGGAGGAGAGGGAGGGGGGGAGGGAGAGGGAGGGAGGGAGGGAGGAGGAGAGAGGGAGGGAGGAGAGAGAAGGAGAGGGAGGGAGGAGAGAGGGAGGAGAGGGAGGGAGGAAGGGGGGAGGGAGAGGGAGGGGGGAGGAGGAGAGAGAGAGGGAGGGAGGGGGGAGGAGGAGAGAGGGAGGGAGGGAGGAGGAGAGAGGGAGGGAGGAGAGAGAAGGAGAGGGAGGGAGGAGAGAGGGAGGAGAGGGAGGGAGGAAGGGGGGAGGGAGAGGGAGGGAGGGAGGAGGAGAGAGGGAGGGAGGAGAGAGGGAGGAGAGAGGGAGAGAGGGAGGGAGGAGAGAGGGGGGAGGAGGAGAGAGGGAGGGAGGGAGGAGAGAGGGGGGAGGAGGAGAGAGGAAGAGAGGGAGGAGAGGGAGGGGGGAGGGAGAGGGAGGGAGGGAGGGAGGAGGAGAGAGGGAGGAGAGAGGGAGAGAGGGAGGGAGGAGAGAGGGAGGGAGGAGAGAGGGGGGAGGAGGAGAGAGGGAGGGAGGAGAGGGAGGGAGGGAGGAGAGGGAGGGGAGGGAGGGAGGAGGGAGGGAGGGAGGAGAGGGAGGGAGGGAGGGAGGAGGGAGGGAGGGAGGAGAGAGGGAGGGAGGAGAGAGGGAGGGAGGGAGGGAGAGGGAGGAGGGAGGGAGGGAGGAGAGGGAGGGAGGGAGGAGAGAGGGAGGGAGGAGGAGGGAGAAGTCGAACTGTCTCAGATCCAAACACTAACTTGATTTAAATCAGAACTCTTCTGAAGCAGCTGCAGGTCCTGTTTCCATGACGACCCTCTGCTCAGTGTCGATCCGTCTCACCTGCCGACGAGACGCTGCAGGTGAGACGACCTCTGACCCCCCGCCTGAACCGAGCGCTCCTTGTCCAGGTCAGCTTTACCCAAATCTAAAAGCCTGTAGGCCAGTGTAACGCCTCATTTGAAAGCTAAGACCTACAAAACCGAACTTAAGTTTTTTATCGCGTTTTGTGGCATTTTCACTTTTTTTCGTCATGTTTCATTTGTCGCTGATTTCGATTTCCTTTCCTGCTACACGTGGATACCAAACATGCCAGTGTGTGTGAATGAACACGGACACGTTGGAGATAAACCTGGTGAAGAGGGTTAAGGAGGAAACTGGACTTTAGTAGAAACGTGGTGGAGCAGTTCTTTGAAGGTCACATGAAGGTCACCTCACGTTAGGAGACACGTTAGGAGACCACGTTAGGAGACACGTTAGGAGACCACGTTAGGAGACACGTTAGGAGACACGTTAGGAGACACGTTAGGAGACACGTTAGGAGACACGTTAGGAGACACGTTAGGAGACCACGTTAGGAGACCACGTTAGAAGACACGTTAGGAGACACGTTAGGAGACACGTTAGGAGACACGTTAGGACCACGTTAGGAGACACGTTAGGAGACACGTTAGGACCACGTTAGGAGACACGTTAGGAGACACGTTAGGAGACACGTTAGGACCACGTTAGGAGACACGTTAGGAGACACGTTAGGAGACACGTTAGGAGACACGTTAGGAGACACGTTAGGAGACACGTTAGGAGACACGTTAGGACCACGTTAGGAGACACGTTAGGAGACACGTTAGGAGACACGTTAGGAGACACGTTAGGAGACACGTTAGGACCACGTTAGGAGACACGTTAGGAGACACGTTAGGAGACACGTTAGGACCACGTTAGGAGACACGTTAGGAGACACGTTAGGAGACACGTTAGGAGACACGTTAGGAGACACGTTAGGAGACACGTTAGGACCACGTTAGGAGACACGTTAGGAGACACGTTAGGAGACACGTTAGGAGACACGTTAGGAGACACGTTAGGACCACGTTAGGAGACACGTTAGGAGACACGTTAGGAGACACGTTAGGAGACACGTTAGGACCACGTTAGGAGACACGTTAGGAGACACGTTAGGAGACACGTTAGGAGACACGTTAGGAGACACGTTAGGACCACGTTAGGAGACACGTTAGGAGACACGTTAGGAGACACGTTAGGACCACGTTAGGAGACACGTTAGGAGACACGTTAGGAGACACGTTAGGAGACACGTTAGGAGACACGTTAGGAGACACGTTAGGACCACGTTAGGAGACACGTTAGGAGACACGTTAGGAGACACGTTAGGAGACACGTTAGGACCACGTTAGGAGACACGTTAGGAGACACGTTAGGAGACACGTTAGGAGACACGTTAGGACCACGTTAGGACCACGTTAGGAGACACGTTAGGACCACGTTAGGAGACACGTTAGGAGACACGTTAGGAGACACGTTAGGACCACGTTAGGAGACACGTTAGGAGACACGTTAGGACCACGTTAGGAGACACGTTAGGAGACACGTTAGGAGACACGTTAGGAGACACGTTAGGAGACACGTTAGGAGACACGTTAGGACCACGTTAGGAGACACGTTAGGACCACGTTAGGAGACACGTTAGGAGACACGTTAGGAGACACGTTAGGAGACACGTTAGGACCACGTTAGGAGACACGTTAGGACCACGTTAGGAGACACGTTAGGAGACACGTTAGGACCACGTTAGGAGACACGTTAGGAGACACGTTAGGAGACACGTTAGGAGACACGTTAGGAGACACGTTAGGACCACGTTAGGAGACACGTTGGGAGACACGTTAGGAGACTCGTTAGGAGACACGTTAGGAGACACGTTAGGACCACGTTAGGAGACACGTTAGGAGACACGTTAGGACCACGTTAGGAGACACGTTTACAGGACGTTTTGTGGCCACATGTTAAACTGCGTTGTTTTAATTAAGTCCCTTTTGCAACGTCAACAAAATATGAAAAAGCACAAAGTCAGCAGCATCGGAGTCGCAGGAGTTTAAGAAGAACGTTTTATAATAAGGCCACGCAGGAACCCATACGATCAATACTCAGGCCTTATCTTCTGCTGTACCTGAACCTTCACACACGCGCTGCTGCTTCCTCTCGACTCTTCACAAAAGCTGAATTATGATTAAAGCACAGAGACGGCGGTTCCTACGGCGACCGGGTTTGCATCTAATCAAAAGTTCAAAAAGGGGTTTGTGGAGCTCAATATCACAACAGGAGTTTCCTCACAGCTGCATTAACCTGGTGAGGAGCGTCAGGGGCAGGTGGTGAGGAGCGTCAGGAGCAGGTGGTGAGGAGCGTCAGGAGCAGCTGGTGAGGAGCGTCAGGAGCAGGTGGTGAGGAGCGTCAGGGGCAGGTGGTGAGGAGCGCCCTGAGTCTCCCCCGTACGGTGAGGAACAACTCAAACACCAGGGGGAGAAGAGAGAACCCTCAGGGAGAACCACAGAAGGAGAGATCCGCTCCCATGGACAGACCCAGGGCCCATGGAGTCCCAGAGCAGAAGAACGTCCAGTCCTTGCTGGAGCTTCAGTTCCTCGTGTCCAGTCCTGTAGGCCGAGGTTCCTCTGCTCCATCTGAAACTTCAGACACAAAGACATACAAAGTCTGCAGTAAGAAGAACTACAGGATAGGGCTCAGGGAGGGAAGGGAGGGAGTTCAGCTTCCTAACGCCTGGTGGATAAAACTGTTCTTCAGTCGGCTGGACCTGGCCTGTGGATTTCACAGTCTCCTAATAAAAAACAAAAAGATCCTCCATATGGACCCGAGCAAAACCTTTTCAGCCGCTGCATTTATGGCACAGTTTTGTCACTTTTGTGTTGCTGTTCAGTTGTGTTTGTGTTGCTGTTCCGTTGTGTTTGTGTTGCTGTTCAGTTGTGTTTGTGTGGCCTTGTTGTTGCAGTTTCGTTCATAGCCTGTGGGCCGGTGTAAGGCCTCATTTGAAAGCTAAGACCGTGTAGTTCCTGAAAGTCTGTGGCCGATCTGTGTGAGTGAAGCCGGACTCACAGGTGGCAGAGGGATGAGTAAATGATCCCCCCCCCCCCCCGGCACTGCAGGGGGCGCTGTGGCGGCGCCCGGCCCAGTTTCGGCGCCCGCTGACCCGTGTCGTGCTGCAGTTGGACCGGCGCCTCCGAAAGGAAACCGTCCAAATCCCGTTTTAGGAGAAAATCCACTCGACGTGTTTTCTTCCTGGAAGCAGCTGGAGCTTTTCCAGAGGTTTGTGTTTGAATGAAGCGTTTCAGCGAGACCTCGCGTAACCACGGGAACGGGCTGGTTTACTTTAAGGGTTTAAGTCATAAAATACAAACGAGTGTTTTATCTGAAGCCACAGGTGAAACATGGGTCAAGTCACCGCTGAGTTCATCAGATCGTTTCCTCCTTTAACGTCGCTCCAACATGGTCTTTCCCAGTCACTGATACTGACATGTTTGGTATCCACGTGTAGCAGGAAAGGCTGTGACCGATGATGTAATCCAAATATGGTCATTTCCTTTGTGGGAGACGGAGCGGCTAAAGACGGGAGGAATAAACACGGGGACTAAACTTTAACATCATCTGCACTGGAGTCGCTCCTTCAGACTCCTCACCAGGGCCGTTCAGAGAGCTATAGAGGGCCAGGGGCTCAACAATCAAAAGGGCCCCCCCCGTGTAAAGCCTAACCAGGACCGTGGCAAAGCTTTGGATAAACAAAATATAATACAACTAAATAAAGGTATGGAGGGAGGAGGGCACTTCAGGGGCATGGAGCAAAATCTAAAACCTAAAAGCTCAGTCTGTAGGCCACGCTTCATTTGAAAGCTAAGAGCTACTCAACCTTTATGTCATGTTTTGGTCACGTTTTTGTCCACAGCCTACGGGCCAGTGCATTTGAAAGCTAAGACCTTGTAGTTTCTGAAAATCTGTGTGAGTAAAACAGGTTAAACCTGTTTTTCTGCTTAAGAGACTTTATCGCTTTTAAATGAAAACAAACATGACGTAGCATTTCCCTCATGTTTCTGTATCGTTATTATCATTATTATTATTATTATTCTCGCCTCGCTCTCCTTTACCTTTGTGACCAGATGCTTTTACTGAATTCCTCTGATTCGTGGAAACGGTTTGATGTCCCGTGTTCCTCCCGTGTTCCTCTCGTGTTCCTCCCGTGTTCCTCCCGTGTTCCTCCCGTGTTCCTCCCGTGTTCCTCCCGTGTTCCTCCCGTGTTCCTCTTGTGTTCCTCTTGTGTTCCTCCCGTGTTCCTCCCGTGTTCCTCCCGTGTTCCTCCCGTGTTCCTCCCGTGTTCCTCCCGTGTTCCTCCCGTGGCTCTGACTTCCTGATCCCCCTCGTCACGTCTCGCCTCCAAAGCCTCCTTCTCACATTAATATCTATTCAGTGTTTTCTTTTCAGACGCTAATCCGCCTCCAGTCCTTTAATTACGTTTCCCAAAGACTCGTCTCCAGAGGAATCGAATCCTCGCGGGACGCGGCGCTTCACAAAAGCTTTTAATTCAGCGGGAAATGGAAAAACGGATCGTAAATTCAATAAGGGATTGAAACGGGACGAGCGGCGTCCGCGGGGAGTTCGTCCCGTCAGGAGTCGAGTAACGAGAACAAACGGGATTCATTCAGTCCAGGAGTCGAACCCGCGACCTCCAGCAGAGAAACAGGACGAACCCCCCCCCCCCCAATCAAATCATTCACAGGGTTTCACAAATAAAACATCTTGAATCTTGAAACAATTATATTTAAGTTTTTGCGAAAGATTCTCCCCAGTTCTTCAGTTCGACCATTTTTGTGATATTTATATTTTCACTTCCTTATTGGACAGGAAGTGACATAGATCGAGGCAAACTATTTTAAACTCAAATAACATTTCTTCATTTCAGTTGCTGCTTCACTGAGATAAATGGAGAATAATAATCAGATGTTTCCTCTAAATGAGTCATATTTCCAGAAGCATAAAACCCGTCCTCGTCCGTGTCCCGTCAGCTCCTTTGTTATGCTAATCGCTAATGGCTAATCGCTAATGGCTAACCTCATTAAGGCCCTTCTTCATTAGCGACGTGTTTTTATCCCACTGACGTCTGGTGCTTAAACATGTGTTCAGGGCCTTTGTTCTCCGGTCATTAATCTGCTCTCCAGAGAAGATCCCGGAGTGTTTTGGTTTGGTCCCGTCTCCTTCCACGCCTTTGTCGAACCCGGACACGATAACCTCTGTCCCATAACCACGTGACCCGTCATTAGAAGCAGCACCAAGGAACAGCTCGTGAGGGAAACAGAGTCTGAGGCGCTAACGTTACAAATACATTACATTCCAGGTCAGATGTTTCTCCTGAAGAAATGCTTTAGAGCCGACTCTCCAGACGCTGCTGCTCGTGTGTGTAGAACCTCAGAACTCTCGGTCCAAGTGTGTTCCAGTTGTAAATATGTCCTTGATCTGTCCATGGGGGGAGTGTCCACATAAAGTCAAAATAAAAACACATGTACCCAAGAACCCTCCGAGGGTTCCATCTGCGACTGAGGCTCCAGGAACAAAGAACTGGACGTTTGGACTTTGGACGGAGCCCAAACACGGGGCAACGGGGACGAAGGTCTGAGAGCGAGCGGCGGTTCTGCTCTGACTCGGGGGGTGGGGGGTGCGGGGGGGTGAGTTAGGTGGGGGGGGGGTCTGAGAGCGAGCGGCGGTTCTGCTCTGACTCGGGGGGTGGGGGGGGTGAGTTAGGTGGGGGGGGGTGTCTGAGAGCGAGCGGCGGTTCTGCTCTGACTCGGGGGGTGGGGGGTGCGGGGGGGGGTGAGTTAGGTGGGGGGGGGGGGGTCCTGAGAGCGAGCGGCGGTTCTGCTCTGACTCGGGGGGTGGGGGGTGCGGGGGGGTGAGTTAGGTGGGGGGGGGGGGGTCTGAGAGCGAGCGGCGGTTCTGCTCTGACTCGGGGGGTGGGGGGTGCGGGGGGGTGAGTTAGGTGGGGGGGGGGGGGTCTGAGAGCGAGCGGCGGTTCTGCTCTGACTCGGGGGGTGGGGGGTGCGGGGGGGGTGAGTTAGGTGGGGGGGGGGGTCCTGAGAGCGAGCGGCGGTTCTGCTCTGACTCGGGGGGTGGGGGGTGCGGGGGGGGGTGAGTTAGGTGGGGGGGGGGGGTCCTGAGAGCGAGCGGCGGTTCTGCTCCGTCCTGTCAGAGCGTTGACCTCACGAGCTCCACACTCGCCGCAGGAGGTCACAGATTCATCACAGATGGATCCGACAGCGTCCCACGCAGACGTGAAGGTCAGAGGACCAGCTGCTCAGACCTCCAGGCTTTACCTCAATCTACACGTTCTCCACCTATTGATTTTTTACCTGTAGTTGTGTTTTTGTCGCTTTTTTATTGTGTTATTGTCGACTTTCCGGCCCGTCTTTGTCGCTCTTTTGTATGTTTTGTGTTTGTGTTCTGGGCGTTTGTGAGACTGTGTAAAGTTCTGTCGTTGCTCAGATTCAGATTCAGAACGTTTACGATGGTTCTGTTTGGAGTCAGGCCTGTGTGGTTTCCATAGCAACGCAGTAACACTCCGCTCAGAGCCGCCATGAATAAAACAGTGGACGGTCATCCCATCTGTGGAACCGGGACTAGACCGGGACTAGACCGGGACTAACCCGGGACTAAACCAGGACAAACCCGGGACTAAACCGGGACTAAACCAGGACTAAACCAGGACTAAACCAGGACTAAACCAGGATTAAACCGGGACTAACCCGGGGCTGAACCGGGACTAACCCGGGACTAAACCGGGACTAAACCAGGGCTGAACCGGGACTAAACCGGGACTAACCCGGGACTAAACCAGGGCTGAACCGGGACTAACCCGGGACTAAACCGGGACTAAACCAGGGCTGAACCGGGACTAAACCGGGACTAACCCGGGACTAAACCAGGGCTGAACCGGGACTAACCCGGGACTAAACCGGGACTAACCCGGGACTAAACCAGGGCTGAACCGGGGAGGCCTTAGGCCAGTGGTAATTATCTTGTTATTATCCTTCGGACTTTAATGTTCAGGGCGGTCCAGTTCCAGGTCGTCTGGGAAACCTTCAGTTGATTGAACTCCACTTCCTGTTCCGGTGTCAGACGGTGGTCGTGTTGGTTTTTCTTTCCGCACATTTTAATCTGACAGAAACTACGCTCAGAACAAACCGATCTTTTGTTTGTTTATCGGTTTATTTGGTCGGGACAGTGCATGTTAAAGAACATACATGGGTCTCATGCATGTAAACGAGCCACACCGGATTGTAGCCTTGGGCTCATTTCCATCCGTCGTCCCTCATGCGCACTCACAAACACGCTCTCATTCATCCTGGTCTATTGTACATGTTTTTAGTGGTAGGGGAAACCGGAGTACCCGGAGGAAACCTACGCAGACACGAGGAGAACATGCAAACTCCACAGAAAGGCCCCGTCCAGGTGGGAATCGAACCCGGGACCTTCTAGCGGGTCACTTCTTTCCCACTTTTCCTCACGTTGTTGTCTCTTCTTCTGTGGTTTTGTAGATGCTTTTTCATCACTTTTTTGTCGCCTGTTTTGTTGCGTTTCGCGTTTTCATCCTCATCTACGTCTCGTTTTTGTCGCCATTTGAAGCTTTTAGATTTGGGTAAAGCCGAACTGTTCAGGGTCAGAGGTTAAGTGAAGGGTTGATTCTGGCTGGTGCAGGGGTTAGTGGGAGAGGGAAAGGTCCATGATGTTAAAATGTTTGATGGCCGAAGGGGCAGCTGTGGAGCGTCATTAGCATCGTTAGCGTTAGCAGCATGTGGCCCGTGTGAACCTGTTAGCATGTTAGCGCGCCGTTAGCAGGTCCTTAGCGCGGGCGTCTGTGCAGATGGAGGCGCTCTGGACGTGACAATGAATTCAGAGAGAACAAATGTATATGTGAGCGCGGCATTAGCATAATAGCACATTAGCACGGGCCTGTTAGCATGACGACGGGCCAGGGCTAACGCTGTCACGGCCCGGAGGGGTTTGGACAGCCATTTACTGAGAAGATTAGCTCTGGGATTTTGTCTCTACGCTGCCGTCAAAAAACAACATTTAAACAATATTTTTCGGATTGAATAAAAATATGAATTGGGCAAAAAGATGAAACTATTAAACTGTTTCTGAACATGGTCGTGTTTAACAGAAATCCATTATTACTGGAGTTTAGTAACTTATTCTGTTGATTATTCTCTCTCTAATAAAATACTTGATATTAAATAAAGACCTGGAGTTGAATGTTTTTTAATGATTGTAAAGTTGTTTTTTTAGAATGGGGTAGGAGCTTATATGATTTCTTCTTCATCCTACTCCTGTTCTTCTTTTCATGGAATGTATTATTGTTGCGTTTGTTGGATTATTGTACTAATTGTGTATTGCATTACCATGAAAAAGGAATAAATGAAATGAAATGCTGTTCCAGATCTTATTCAAAGTCTCTTAATGCTTGTCCATCCTTCGCAGAGCCTGGTGAGACCTGGTGGTGAGACCTGGTGGTGAGACCTGGTGGTGAGACCTGGTGGTGAGACCTGGTGGTGAGACCTGGTGGTGAGACCTGGTGGTGAGACCTGGTTTGAATCTAAACGCCGCCGCTTCAGTCTGAGGGTTATGGTGTGAGACGTGGAGCTTCCTCTGAGAGATTCCCGAGTCTCCAGAGCCTTTTTAAGCCGCGCAGGAAGGAAGTGCGTTGCTCATGGGCCCCGGGGGAATGGCTCTCCGGACTCAGGGAGGTCTCTCTGCACTTCGTACACGCTCAGCCTTCGAACTGGGATAAAAATACTGCAAAAGCTCCGCACAGAAGGAGGAAACGGGACAATGTTATCGCCGCGGCAACAGGAAGGGGGAGAAAACAGCTGTGAGGGGGAGGGGCTTATCCCAGGGTCCGAGCGCCGAGAAATACGAGAAAAAACTAAAAGAAAATCACTGAAATCTGAGGCAAAGACTCACGAGACTCTCTCTTTACGATGTTTACTCGCAGATTTACCCAGGAAGTAATGGTTCGGAAACGTCTGCCCCCCTGGAGCCTGAGTGATCCTGGAGCTCTGTTGTCGGGGGCTTCGTGCCCCTGGTAGGGTCTCCCAGGGCAAACAGGTCCTCGGTGACGGGTCAGACAAAGAGCGGTTCAGAAGCCCCTTATGAGAGACCAACAGGCCCGGGTAGAACCATGAGGCCGTCCTTCTGTGGACCTGCAGGGGGCGCTATAGGGGCTGGAGCTCCAACAGCCGCCCCCACGACCCGGCAACGGACAAGTGGAAGAAGACGGATGGAAAAGTTTGGAAAATGTTTGATTTTCTCTGCTATTTTGGAAAAGAAAAAGTTTTGGAAAGTTAGATTTTTTATTTTATTTTAGATTGTGTGTTAGGAATAGCATTTATAACCTGTTTAAGATGAGGATTAGACACATTATTTATGGCCTATTAGTTTGTTAAAAGATAATAATAACTTATTAATGCTTAACAAAATAAATATACAGTATTTATTTTTACTGCATATACTTTTTTCCCACTTAAAGCTTGTGATAGTCATTGTATTCATCTATTAACTATTTAACTGTTTCCACCGTGAGATCAATAAAGTTTATCTTCTCATTACTGAAAGTGACTCCAACATGTCCCTGGTCTTTCCCACATTTATTCATTCACAAATACTGACATGTTCGGTATCCACGTGTAGCAGGAAAGGCTGTGACCGATGATGACGCTGTAATCCAAATATGGTCATTTCCTTTGTGGGAGATAGAGCGGCTAAAGACGGGAGGAATATCCACAGACTCACACTTTACAGAGTCTCCTCCCCCCTCTCTCCACTCCCTCTACTCTCTCTCTTCCCCCTCTCTCCCCCCTCCCCCCCTCTCCCCGTCTCTCTCTCCTCTCTCCCCTCTCTCTCACTCCCCTCTTTCTCCTCTCCCTCCCCCCTCTCTCCCCCTCTCTCTCCTCTCTCTCTTTCCCCCCCTCTCCCTCTCCCCCTCTCTCTCCCCCTCTCTCCCCTCTCTCTCTCTCCTCTCTCTCACTCCCCTCTTTCTCCTCTCCCTCCCCCCCTCTCCCTCCTCCTCTCCTCTCTCCTCTCACTCCTCTCTCTATCCTCCTCTCTCCCCCCTCTCTCTCTCCCCCCTCTCTCCTCTCTCTCCCCTCTCCCCTCTCCCCCCCCTCCCCCCCCCCTCCTCTCATCTTCAGCTACAGAGTGGACCTCATTAACTCGGGCGTCTGATCGTTGACTCGCCGCTCGAGGCTCAAACCCTCCAGAGAAAGTCCTTGAAGCCGAGAGAGTTCTTCAAATACTGACATGTTTGGTGTCAATGCGACGCACAGAATCCCCCCGACAACACTCTGTCCTCCTTATATGGTCGTTCCTTTGTGGAGACCGCGGAGGCTAAAGACGGGGGAAGTACTAAACCTCAGGGCCTAATGATGTAATAACGTGACATCTTCTGCAGAGTTCAGAATCATCTCCGCTTCACGTCGCTCGTCTGGACTCCACAGCCTGATGTTTTTATGCAGATGTGGAAGCGGCGGCGGGAGAGAGACCGGAGCAGTTTCCATGGCGACGGCACGATCAGGTGACCCGCGGGGCGCAGGCGAGATGTCGAGCTGAAGAGAGAGGGTTTGAAAATGCAGCTGCGGTCGGTTGGTTTGGAAAAAAATGAAATAAACATAATGAAGATCAGGAACGTGTCGTGGAACTCCTGCCACTAAACTCTCACGGAACATCCCAGCAGCTTCAGGTTCATAAAGCTCCTCAAACCATGGGCTGCACGAACCTGAGAACCTCCTGAGCTCCTGTGGGAACTGAGGCCGACAACCATTTTGTATAGAGATAATTAGATTAGCCTGTTTCAATCGGATTGACTCGGATTCACGTCTGTCCAAACAGGTTTCTGTGATCACTGGCACCAGAAGGTCCATAGATCGGAAAGACCTTGTGAGAGTTTCATCTACACTAGGACAAAACTTTCTATTGGGAAAATGTTTTCTATTATTCTGTTGCATAAATGATGCAGCAGGATGTGAAGTGTTAAGTTCAGAGGATCTTCTGACTGAGATCGGCTTAGTGCTGTTCTCAGAGTCAGACAGAGGACAGGGGATGTTCTCACCTCTCCAACTGTTCTGAAGGCGTGAGCGCCTGGAAGGATCCCCATGAATGTGTCGCCTATAACAAAACCACGTGGACTCGCTGTGATGACCTTCAGCCTTTCATTTGGAAGGAGAGGTTTGGATCTTCTCTGCTGGAAACCAGACTCACCGCTGAACCAGTCAGTGAAGGGCGTCTGATGCAGTTATTATGAATCACAAAACTCACATGTCGAAGTGTTTTAGGTCATTTTACCTCCAGAACCACACGCGACACAAATAAACAAACCTGATGCACGGGGGAGTTTTCTCCAGACCTTCTGGTCTCACAGGACCTGCTGTTGTGGATCTGCAGCAGCTCCAGCAGCTTTAGACTCGGGATATATCGAGGCTTCTTGTGATCGAGCAGCAGCTCAGATGTTTGATTGCACAGCTGTAGATGGAAGGAGCTCCCACAGAACAGTCGTCTGGACCGGTGACGCTGTGGAGACCTTGTGTTCACACAAACACGTGACATCACAGTGTGTGGGCGGGGCTTCACCTGTGTCTCATGAAGAACAAGATCAACATTATTTCACTGGAGGAAAATCCCACACGGTTCTTCTGTTCAGTGGATCACAGACTCCACTTTCCACTTCCTCTGAGATCCTGAAACGATGGCCTCGTCCTCCCCAAAGATCTGCTCTTTCATCTCCGCGTTCACTCACAGAGCTCTCACGCTCTGGCAGGAACACATGTGTGAAAGTGGAGCTAAAACGTTTCCTTTGGAGAACTCTTCCCCTGCACCTTCAGCGAGTTAAAGAACTGAACAGAGTCGGAGCCGGTTTTGCATCAGAACGTTTCGTTTTCTCCTTTCCTCTTTTCGAAGTCTCCGTTTCTAAAGATGGATGTTTCCCATTTTCCCGCGGACCGCGGCCTCAGACGGCGGCGACGGTGATGAACGAGTTTGGGCGACGCTGCGTGAAGAAGAGAATCTCAGAGAAACAGAGTTCAGGAGAGTTTAAAACGGAGAGAGGATCACAGTGTTCTCCACCGGCCGAGGCCACGGCAGGTTTGTGTTTGTTCCTCTGTAATCAGGAAGAGTGTTGCTGAAGGGGGGGGGGGGGGGGCAGGTTATGGATCTGTTGAGAGGAATCCTCCCAACGGGCTCTAAACCTTGTCTGTTAATGCACCCCTCATAGAACATCATCTACAAAATCAGCTGTTAGGGCAGCCGTGTGGGGGTTTGTTGATGGGGAGTTACTGCTCTCTTCAAATGGCCCGCTCTACACTCTGGCTTTTAATTAAACACACTATGGCTACAGCATACTTCACATATAACTCAATTAAATAAATATATAATAATAATGATTATGAAAATTACACCCAAATTAAAATTATACTGAGGATGGTAATGACAACTGGGAAGTATCAAGATCTCGGAGTATAATACCTATGAATGTACCTTTATAACATAAAAAAAGTAACTCTCAGTTATCACGGGTAAAAATCTGAAAGAAATATATTATATCAAATGTTTTTACTTTGTGCTCGACATCGTACATGAAACCAGATCGTTGTTGTTCCAATTAATCATATAAACAGTTCATATATAGTTTTGTAAGTTGGTCTGTGATAATGGAGCTGCTGAAATGTTTCAAATTCTCTTTAATGTTTTGTTCCTTCGGTTCCATTGTGTGAAATGTCCTTTTTTATTTATTGCACTTGGGGGGGGGGGGGGCTTCAGAAATGTAAACGGCTCAAATAAACTAAACTAAACAGGCTCACGTTACTTAGTTACTTCTTATTACCGTTTGTTCACTTTTCCAGCAGCTCCAGGAGAAACTGAACATCACGTGTGGAGAGTCTGACCTTCAGAAACCAGAGGGAACCCCAGGAATAGAACCCGGGACCGGCTCTGATGCTAATGATGGTAATGTATATTTAATGAGCCTTATGTTACGGTGTAATAAATGACCCCGCCTACTCAGGAAGGGGGGGGGGGGGGGGCATCCATCACAGGCCTTATGAGCAGGAGCACAGGGAGGCGAACTTTGACCTCAGGAGCGTTTATGAAACATCTGCACGAGGAACATTTTACACCGAGAACAGCCCGGTTTATTAAGGACACAATGGAGTGATGCATTATGGGTAACGTAGTCTGTGTCAGGGCAAGGACTTTAACGTTTGTGGCTTTAAACCCGAGATTTATCCAGGAAGTCGCCAACATCATTTTTTTTAATTTTTTTTGCAACAATTTGAAAAAGCCTGGAACAGTTTGAACAATATTTGAAAGTGGAACAATCTGGAAAAGCTCCTAAAATATTTGGAACAGTTTGAACCAAAACAAGAAGTCGTTCGAATTGTTACAAATGTTTTCACTAACAACTCAAAAACTAAACAGGAGCCAAACTTTGGAACTAATATGCCACAAAATAAAAGCACACATTTATATTTATTGTGTGTTAATGTAAATGTAATGATGTAAATATTGTAAATAATAACTCAAATTAATTAAAATCAAACCTGGCTCTGTTTGTTATTTAGATTTGAAAACACCTGGCGCTCATTTCCATGTGATGAACCTCTTCTTCTTCATCCATCAGGTCCCGACTCTCAGTCTGTCCCCCCTTGTGCTGGGTTCTCCTCGGCCTCTCTTTCCCTCTGTGGGCCTTTGACGTTCTCCAAACTGCCTCTGATCCTCCTCATGTCAGGATCCTCCAGCAGACGTTCCCTTGAGGCGGTGGCGTCCGCACGGCGCCTCCTGCTGTTCACCGGCGGCCATGTTAAACACTTTTATAGCGACATGGACCCGGCTCGTATTGTTTCCTGTGGATCCGCTCCGACCGCGACCTCGGCGAGACGAGGCCGGAGCGCCGACAGCTTTACGGCGCCCGCTTCCCGTGTCACTTCCTGTCCCGCCCCCGAGTCAGACTTTCAGAGGGAAACGTTTAAACGTAGAGACATGGGTTTGAAACTTCTGCTGTGGATTCATCTCATATGAGGAAAACTGTGAACGTCCCACAAGCTCAGCAACAAAATCTAAACAAACAGAGTCATGTTTAACTTTTTAAAATCCTTTTATCTTTTATTTCCCAATTAGTTTATTTTAATCAAACAGCGGAAAGAAAACTGGACAAAACGGGCGACTTTGGAGCAAACTGCAGCTGGACCGGTTTTAGAGCTTCCTTTGGTATTTCTGAGGAACTTATGGAGCACTTTTAATGACATTCAAGGCCTTGATTTTGGCTCAACACCATGAACACCATCACCATGAACACCATGAACACCATGAACACCATCACCATGAACACCATGAACACCATCACCATGACCATGAACACCATGACCACCATCACCATGAACACCATCACCATGAACACCATCACCATGAACACCATCACCATGACCATGAACACCATGAACACCATGAACACCATCACCATGACCATGAACACCATCACCATGAACACCATCACCATGACCATGAACACCATCACCATGAACACCATGAACACAATGAACACCATCACCATGACCATGAACACCATCACCATGAACACCATGAACACCATCACCATGAACACCATGAACACAATCACCATGAACACCATGAACACCATGAACACAATGAACACCATGACCATGAACTCCATCACCATGAACACCATCACCATGAACACCATCACCATAAACATCATGAACACCATGAACACCATGAACACCATGAACACCATGACCATGAACTCCATCACCATGAACACCATGAACACCATGGCCTGCAGTGTTTTCCCCCTAAGACTCAACCTGCCTCTGATCCGTTCAGACGACTACCTTTAAACCTTCGTCGTCACTGGAGTCGTGAGCTTCTCCGCGCGCTCCTAGTCAGGCTTTAATCAGCGTTGTAATTGCATCTGCCTCATCTGCATATGTAAATGAGCTCATTAGCATTATGCAAATGAGGCCGGTCACAGTCATTACTCACTGGTCCACAGCGGGGAGTTCGGTGCCTGGAGGAGTTTCCTCTGGTTCCACCGCCTTAACCTTTGACCTCATCACGTGGTCACACAGAAGAAGAGGTCCTGCACTAGTGACCTGAGTAGGACTGGTCTGGTTTGTCTTGTCTTTGTAAAGCTGAACAATAACCAATGTTCTTCACTGCACATGTATCTATCGTTTCCTGCTCTGATCCTGGACTGATCTTTGGCGGTCGGGACGGTTTCCTCGTTTCCGCAGCTCCAAACCGAGAGGGAGGGTCAGACGTCCGAGTCCAGGTCCTAACGAGCTCCGAAAGGTCACAGAAAGGTCGTCGGGCTCGAGCAAACGTTTGAACTTTCTCCAGACTCAGGGGTTAGAGCTGCTCACGGTGAAGAAGGTCAAAGGTTTTACATGTTTCATCTTCAGGTTTTACGTTTATGTTACGATGGATTCGACGGAAGGATGTGAATAACCTCCTCACTCTCCCTCTGACCTCACAGATCTGTTTCCTCCTGTATGGACCTCCTCACTCTCCCTCTGACCTCACAGATCTGTTTCCTCCTGCATGGACCTCCTCACTCTCCCTCTGACCTCACAGATCTGTTTCCTCCTGCATGGACCTCCTCACTCTCCCTCTGACCTCACAGATCTGTTTCCTCCTGTATGGACCTCCTCACTCTCCCTCTGACCTCACAGATCTGTTTCCTCCTGCATGGACCTCCTCACTCTCCCTCTGACCTCACAGATCTGTTTCCTCCTGTATGGACCTCCTCACTCTCCCTCTGACCTCACAGATCCGTTTCCTCCTGCATGGACCTCCTCACTCTCCCTCTGACCTCACAGATCTGTTTCCTCCTGCATGGACCTCCTCACTCTCCCTCGGACCTCACAGATCCGTTTCCTCCTGCATGGACCTCCTCACTCTCCCTCTGACCTCAGATCAGTTTCCTCCTGCATGGACCTCCTCACTCTCCCTCTGACCTCACAGATCCGTTTCCTCCTGTATGGACCTCCTCACTCTCCCTCGGACCTCACAGATCAGTTTCCTCCTGCATGGACCTCCTCACTCTCCCTCTGACCTCACAGATCCGTTTCCTCCTGACGGGTTCGGGTTCAGGCCTCGCTCCTGTTTGGAGAGGACTGACCTGTGACCTCCGACCTCAGGAGACGGGAGCTGAGAATGTGGAAATCTGCCACTGGGAAACATCGCGGACGAGGAGGAGGGGGAGAGTTCAGTCGTTGAGGCGAGAAACGACGGGGAAATGACTGGAATTAACAACCTTTACAAAGTTTATTCTCTCAACAGTTTGGAAAAGTCTGGAGCAGTTTGAGAAAGTTGGAAAATCATGGAAAAGATTCTTCATTCGCAAATACTGACAGGTTTGGTATCCACGTGTAGCAGGAACGGCTGTGACCGAGATGACGCTGTGATCCAAATATGGTCATTTCCTGACGCAGCCCCACATTCATTTCCTCGTTTACGTCGCGCTGCCTCCTGTTCTTCCTTAACCTCTTAACCCCCAGCTGAACAGAGCACATTCTCTCGCGTTTGGCTTTACCCAAATCTAAAAGCTTCTTGAAAAAAGCACAATGGAGACAAAACCGTGGATGAAAACGCAAGTGACCAAAACACGACTAAAGAGTGAAGAAAAAAACACAAAAAAGCTACGAAAAAGAGACGGAAACACGGCGACCACGTGACAAAAAGGTACAATCAGTTATGTAGGTCTTAGCTTTCAAATGAGGCGTTACTCTGGCCTACAGTTATCCTATAGAACCTTCTATAATAGTTCATGTGGAGCTGAGAGAGAAGACGCTGGACTTTGGGACAGTGTTTGTTTCATGTGGATAATTATTTATTTTTATTTATTTATTTGAACAGGGACAGTGTACACTATTAGCCTCAGATGCATTGTACCAGGTTATAGCACTTGTGCTAATTTCCACCTGCAGTCCCTGGGCCTATTGTACATGTTTTTAGTGGTAGGGGAAACCGGAGTACCCGGAGGAAACCTACGCAGACACGGGGAGAACATGCAAACTCCGCACAGAAAGGCCCCGTCCAGGTGGGAATCGAACCCGGGCCTTCTAGCTGTGAAGCACGAGCGCTAACCACTGTGCTACCGTGCCGCCCGAGACATTAACCAGAAACCGATTACCGTTACCATAGTTACCACAATAGGATTCTGACTCCATTTTAAACCAGAGTCCGTTCACGATGTTGTACTGTCACTTACTGTAAACACAGCCTATTTTATTTAAGGTTGGTCCAAGCCTCCTCTGCCTAGTTTGGCAAGATTCTGGCATGAGTGGAGACCCCATTGTACGTGTTTTAGTGGAGGAAAACCTACACGAGATGAAGGGGAGAACTGGCTTCCTTTCCAACGTCGTCTGCAGTTTGTGGCGCCCGCTCTCCCCGAGGGTCTCTCCAAACCAGGCGACTGATATTAATAAACCTTCATGTATTATTCATGGGGAGTTGTGACGGGCGCGGGGGAGGCTGCGCTGATCCGTGCCCAGCCGCGGAGCTTCGATCTGGGCTGGTTCTGCTCCAGTGCTCCTCGGCTCTGTGAGTTTTCCACTTTCGTCTCTGTCTCTGGAGGAAACTGTTGAATTTTTCATGGAGAGGCACCTGCTGTCGCGCCCCGCCACTCGACGGGACGACCCGCCGCTCGAGGCGCTCGGGGAAACGAGGACTCAGTGAGCGATCTCGTAAGGTCTCCAGGTATTAGCGGCAAAAACACCCAAAGGATTCTAGAAAAAAACACTTCTACGAAAAACGTCCAAAAGCTTCTGGAAAAAATGTCCGAAATGCTTTTCAGAAACCGTGACGGCGCGGGAAGCCTCTGCCTTGAGTCTCATGAACATCACAAATACAGCGTTCGCACCGACATGGGATCGACTTATGGCGCGTTCACACCGGACGCGTCAAAAGTGTCAGGGTAAAAATAAATGGACTCGTGGAGATCCCGCAGCACGTCCTCCTGTGCGTTTGAAGCTTTTCGCACGTCAGACGCTGCATGTTTTGACACGCCTCCAACATGGCCTCCATCAGGAGCTTTCCCCAACAGTGGGAACGAGGACTACGGATGCAAAGCAGCCCATGGCTAAATCTGGCACATTTACACAACGTTTAAAACGTGTTCCTTCATGTGCAGCGTCCTCTCTGAATGAACTAAGTAGTGACGTTGGAGTAAAGCCGCTGCAGATGTAAACAGTCATGGAGGATTCGAGAAATATGCTCGAATAAAGTCAATACTTAAAGCATCTGTTTAACAATGATCACACACTGTTGACTTTGTAATTTATTGCTCACATTTCATCTACAATAGGTCGATCAGTCGTCTCGCGGAGCTAGCTGCTTAGCAGCTAACAGCTAGCTCGCATCGATCTTGTGAAAACAAGTATTATGCACTAATAACGTCAATAAAGCCGGAAACTAAAGCAGACTTAAAGATGATCACACACTGAGGTTTATTGCAGACTTTTATCAACAATGAGCTGTAGCCGATCGTAACAAGCTAACCGGGCTAACCGGGCTAACTGGGCTAACCATTGTTCACCTGCACAGATAATGTCCCTCTATTCCAGCGTGTAGTTAAAGATCATAGGACAAGGCAGTAGCAAAGAGGGACTAGTTATTCTTCAGGTCAGAGCTCCTTACGCTTCAGAAAACTCTGAGCTCACGAGTGCCAGAGCGTCTTTGACACTTAGACCACGGTCTGACTTCATCAACACAAGCGTCCAGAGCTTTGAGGAGCTTCTGAACTGAGCGTCAGGTGTAAAAAGACTTAAATCAAACGAAGAGCTGAGACTGAGATCCTTCATGTCGCTGCCGTTATCGGACTGTGCATTTTGCATGAGCTGGTGATTGTAAACAGAATAATTAGGCCACAAACTGCGGTCAAATTAATGAAACGCCGTTTCATCCGAGGCCAAAGACGCCGCTCAGCGTAAATAACACATTCTTCATTTTTAAATAAAAGGCGAGTCCAGCAACAACGAACTTTCCGACTGAACGCAGGAATAACAAGTCCCCGTCAGACGTTTAACAAAAGCCTACATGGAGTTAATTGCCTCCATTTCCCTAAAAGTGTTGTCAGTTTGACGCCTCACGGAGAGTTAAAAGCTCCAGGGCCAACTCTGTCACGGGAAGAAAAGACATTTATGATTTAACAGTGCAGCGCTGTCAGAGTTTCTGCAACAGGGCGGAGTTCACGCCTTCACGAGACGCAAACCGTTCTCTCTGATCGTCACGAGGAATAAGGAACTCAAGTTTGTGGACATTGTTTTGTGTTTTGTTTGTGTTTTAATGATGAGGACATAAAACATGGGAGAAAGTAGTTCGACAGATGTTCGCAAAGAAGGCTCCGAAAACAACACTGGCGTCTCGAACCACATTAGCATAACATTTACTTCTTAATATAAATCCCGCTGATTTCTTTTGCTGGGATTTAGGATTGTCCACAAAAAAAACGGATTCCTCGATACTAAACTAAACTGACGTACTATCGAGGCTAAATATGAATCCGAGCAAATATCGACGCTTTCCTCTGGATAGGGTGACCACATTTTCCAACGTAAAAACTGGGACACAATCCGGGAATATGCAGCAGGGGTTCCCAATCTCGACTCTTAACAGTGTTAGCGTTTCATAACAGGACCAATCCGCTTTGAAGAGATGCTAGAATTTAGCATTTTAATGGGTTTACACATAATTCACATGGGCTAAAAACATAAATGTTCAAGTAAAGTGCGTTATTTTGGGCCAAACGGGACATAGACTGAGTAAAAGTGTTAGCTAAGCGGCCATTCATTCCTATTGCGTAGCTTAGCCTAGCCACTTTCATCTGTTTACATACACAGCTGTTTTTCCCTTAAAATTCTTCACAAAATGAACTGAAATCAAAGCCAACTGTACAGTCACAGGTTTGTATAAAGGAACATTTTAAACATCGTTTGGTTTGAAGGAATGTTCTGCTCATGAAGGCGACACAGATGGTGTTTAACCCGACACTCATGGGACAAATCCGGTCTGTAAAGAGTTTATGAAATCAACAGAGTCCGGACCAGATTTTGGAGTTTTTATTCATACCCTGTTGATACAAAAGACAATTTCCTAAAAATACTTTGAAAACCACAAAAAACTCGTGAAAGACATTTCATAAAACGTTAGCGAAATCCTTCATTCATTTGTATGCAGCATATTTAGCCACGCAATGCTAAGTTAGCCACTCGATGCTAAGTTAGCCACTCGATGCTACGTTAGCCACTCGATGCTAAGTTAGCCACTCGATGCTACGTTAGCCACTCGATGCTACGTTAGCCACTCGATGCTACGTTAGCCACTCGATGCTACGTTAGCCACTCGATGCTACGTTAGCCACTCGATGCCACGTTAGCCACTCGATGCTACGTTAGCCACTCGATGCTACGTTAGCCATTCGATGCTAAGTAAGCCACTCGATGCTACGTTAGCCACTCGATGCTACGTTAGCCACTCGATGCCACGTTAGCCACTCGATGCTACGTTAGCCTCGTGGCGATATTTGGTTGTTTATGTGCTCACTTCCGCTGGAGAAAGACAAACATGCAAAGTTCAGAGTTCAGTCTCGTTTTTGCAGATCCCTTTTTGACAAAAAGTAGAAATCCGTGATTAAAAAAAAAGTGCCAAAAACACTTAAAAGTTCAAAGGGCGTTCAGTCCAAAACACGATCATTAAAAAACGGCAAAACGAGTGGATTTGAGGAGACGTTTTCCATCTTTTTTTCCTTCATGTTTTAAACCAAATGGTCAGCCGGTGGTTTTAGAAATTGCACTTGAAATAGGAAAAAAAATATGACTCTCCGCTGGCTGATCATTTCGATTAATATAAGTGAAAAACGATTGAAGACGGGACAAAAAAAACCTCGAGACAAACTGCTGCACGTCGGAGAAAACCGGAGTCTGATACTGAAAACACTACTGGTGATATGGAGAGGAAGATCAGGCAGAAAGGGCGACGTTGTGGAAGCTCTGGATCCAGATCTTTAAGAAAAACCTCGTTAGCCGCCGATAACGTTTGTTTGTGGCCTTGTTAACCCTTGATTGACCTTCATGCGAACAATACATTGGGATTTTAACCACAAATCTGTACAAAACTTCCACGAAAGCTTTCCAAACACAATGAGCTTTTTACTGCTGTAAGCCCCAGTGGTCTTTCAAAGAACTGCACTTTCATTATTGCCCTGAAACGAACAAACCAAGCGCATTTTCTCCAGTTCAACTTTACCCAAATCTAAAAGCTTCTCGAGAGGAGTGTTGCTCATTAACGCTATTTTAATGCTCTTTTCCAGACACTTTTAGATTTGGGTAAAGCACTGGAGAAAAGAGTTTGGATCTTGCAGTAGAGAATTCAGTTTTACCCAAAGGTTTGCATTTAAAACCAAAAAGGGAAGAGGAAGAAAGACTTCCTTTTGCCAATTTCATTTAAAATACGGTCATTTCGGTTTAAAACATTTTGGATAAATCTTCAAATTTACATCATGTCCGTGCATTTCCACAGGCGTAATATGAGTCTTCCTGAGAATTTTGCTTCTGGAAGCTTCTATTTTAGGAACACTGGACAAAATGATCTCATAGAAACGGCTGGAAAAGTGCTTGAATTCAGATCGTCTGTGCTGATTTTGAATGTCAAGAACTCAGAGCCAATGGAACGAGCTGTGATTTAAGAGACAAAAAGTCAAAGACAAGAGAATGTTCCACTGGCAGAGGAACCGTCCAAAGCTGAGCAAACATCAGCGAAACCCTGATCATTCAAGCACTTTTAAATCATTTGTATCGAAGAAAAGACGCCCTTCTTTCCACTGTGAAACGAAAACCAAAGTACCACAGGGGAGGGGCAGCTTCTCGGCCGGTTTATGGGATAATATCGACAAAAACCTTCAAGGAAAATGGCGTCCAAACGGATTTAAAATGGCGGCTAACGGGCGTCTCTCAAACAGAAGGTCCTCATTTACGCTTCATCAGAGAAACCTAATGAAGCGGGTCTGTGGGTCCGATATGAGCAGAGAAGTCTTTCGTCTTTCGTGGAGGTTTGAAGTCTCACGAGAAGAAGAGCCGTCCCTTCTCGGAGCCCATCCGGCTGAGGCGCGGCATCTGCGTGGGCGAAGGCGGGACGTCCTGTCGGTACGGGCCCTTGGGGGAGGCGGGGTTAGACGTGGAGTAGGCGGGGTTAGACGTGGAGTAGGCGGGGTTAGACGTGGAGTAGCCCGCCTCGTGCTCGCGGCGCCTCTGCTCCTGCCTGAGCAGCTCGTGGGCCTCCAGCAGCACCCGCGCGTTCACCCCGCCCGCGTAGGCCCCGCCTGCCCCGCCCGGGTACCCGTTGCTCCGCTGGGACCCCGGGTACCCGTTGCTCCTCCCGCCGGGCAGGGCGCCCCGCGGGCCCTGGTAGCTGGAGTAGCGCGGGTTGTCCTTGGCCGACTGGAAGACCTCTCCGGGCGGGAAGGCCGTGTCCCACGAGTCCTGGGACACGGAGCTGGGCTGTTTCCGCGGCTGCCTACGGGACACCAGAAAGAACACGTCAGGTTCACGAGAACGACGGCGAGGAGACGATGTGAGGCTGATGGAGAAGCCCTGATGGACAGACATCAGCAACAGAAGCCGGGAAGGACGCCCCGATACCCAAACCAGTGTCAGGTTTGATACCACACTCTCGAACCCACACTCGTACTCCAACACACAGAACCTGGAGTTCCTCAGTGGAAATACAATATTCCACATATTATATATATTATCACAGACGACTCTCCCTAAACCAGAGTCTGAGCTGGATTTAACCAGAGCTACATGTTGTGTCTCAGCGCTGGGTCTGAGACGACAAGCTAATGAAGCTAACTAGCTGCTAACGAGTCTGATTCTTAAGCCGCTTTATGCTCAGGGAAATACTGCATCTGGAAAACGAATCCAGGAACTAAAAAGAACTCAGAAAATGCTAAATAAAGAGATACAGTATGTCCTTATGGAGCAACATTTAGCTGCAGCAGAACGCTGTAGGCGACTGGCTAAGTTGATCTAATCTACAAAACACATGTAAGTAGTAGTAATAAGTAACCATTTCAAAACTATTATTAACTAAATAATAAATGAATACAGCACAGGCATCACGTTTGGACATGTTCTGTCTATGACGTAACTGTGGACTTCCTCGTCTCCATTTAACGTCGTTATAAATCAACAACGTGAGCAAAATTAAAGTAAAATGATATTGAATGAAATATAAATAAAATGGAATAGGTTCAATTCTGATGGAACGTCTCTTAAAATGTGTCCTACTTTACCGAAGGACCTGCAAATGAGTAAAGTAACTGAGTACTAACCACTCTGCTGTGAAAAAGTATGCGTTAGGTAAAATGTACTCGTATCGGTTTTAGAAGAACTGGTATCGGTGTATCCATAGTAACCGGTTATTGCGCCTGAAACACGCGTGTCCCAGACTAACGACAGGAGATTAAAGTCTGCAATAATGAATTCATACTTCATAAGACACAGGACGGTTCCAGTGCAGACAGAGGAAACTGGCCTCAACAGAGACGGCGAGAGGGCGAGGGCGAGCGGAGAGCCTGGCGTGAGGTCTGGCGTGAGGTCTGGCGTGAGGTCTGGCGTGAGGTCTGGCGTGAGGTCTGGCGTGAGGTCTGGCGTGAGGTCTGGCGTGAGGTCTGGCGTGAGGTCTGGGT